>OX104040.1:14034245-14204391 GCA_944470415.2 Schistosoma rodhaini | reverse complement strand
CTATACCGAGGCTTGAGATGGCAGCAGCGGTATTAAGCGTAAGGCTAAGTGAAGTGCTACAAAGAAGCTTACCCAATTTCTTCTGCGAAGTGAGTTTCCATACTGATTCTATGATAGTGTTGTATTACATTAGAAATACAGGAAACCGATATAGTACCTATATAGCTAATCGTCTTGCTATCTTACATCAGCACACTAAGGTTGAGCAATGGACTTACGTCAAATCGTCGGAGAACCCAGCGAACTGGACTTCGAGAGGTATACAAAAATTGGCCGACCTTGAGTCGTAGATTAAGTGCCCTACTTTACTGCAAGCCGAGTTCGGTAAAACTGTTACCGATTGTCCTCAAACTGTTCCGGACAGTATTGAGTTTAGAAAAACTGTTGTAGTTAATTTGAGTAAAGTGAATTATGACAAGTTCCCTATTATTTCTTATTACTCAGACTGGTTAAGGTAAGTCAGGGCAGTAGCCTGGTTACGAAGATTTATAGAATATTGGATGATACTTAGATCATCAAGTCGCGAAGGATCCGTTCATTTGGGATGCCTGAAGGTCGAAGAGCTTGAAAGTGCTAAGCGTAAGATCTTAATGATAGTCCAGAAAGAGGTATATGGGAGATTACTCAGTGAATTTAAGAACAACAGTAATGTGAATAGCCATAATGATCTGAAGCGTTTATCGCCTATGATGCTCGACGGTTTAATATGTGTTGGAGGTCGTCTAAACTACTCCGATTACCCTAATGAATTCAAGCATCCAGTAATATTACCTAGTCGTCACTCAGTGACAGAAATGATAGTCAGACATTATCATAAAGAAGAGGGACACTCAGGGACTTCTCAAGTACTTGCCGCAATCCGAAAATACTATTGGATAGTAAAGGGGACCAGCACGGTCAGGAGAGTGATAGGTAAGTGTGTAATCTGTCGACGGTACATTTCGAACTCAGGACAACAATTGATGGCGCCGCTCCCGGCATGTAGAGTGAAACCAGGCTGGCATAGTTTCGCAACGGTAGGGGTGGATTACTTCGTACCTATTCTAGTCAAAAAGGGAAGGTCACTAGAAAAGAGGTATGGATGTATATTTACTTGTTTGCAAACACGTGCAGTGCATATTGAAATGGCTTACAGTTTGAATACCGATTCATTTGTGATGGCCCTGTTACGTTTTATCGGAAGAAGAGGGAAGCCCTCTGAGATTTATAGTGATAACGGGTCGAACTTCGTGGGTGCAATACCTGAACTAAGGAAATACGTTCGGCAGTGGGACCAACAAAGGATAAGTAATGAATTGTCAGCGAAGCAGATTCAGTGGCATTTTAACCCTCCGTCATCCAGCCACAGAGGAGGGGTGTGGGAAAGAATGATAAGATCCGTACGTAGACTATTATTATTGATCACCAGAGAACAAACGTTGAATGATGAAACTTTAGGCACCTATTTGGTTGAAGTTGAAAGGATATTAAACGATCGACCATTAACCCCGATGGTACAGGAAGTTAACGACAAGCCAGCATTATCACCTAACAGTTTGCTTTTGTTGAGGGAATGCGACAGTATAGTTGACGAAAGTAGTATCAGAGTTAATTATGATAAACGCTGGAAACAGGTGAATTATCTAGCTAACGTGTTTTGGAAGAGGTGGCTGCGGGAGTGCTTACCATCCTTACAAACTCGTCAAAAATGGTTGGTTGAGCGTCGTAATTTCGAACCAGGTGATGTAGTAATCGTGGTTTCAGATATTTCCACCCGCGGTAAATGGCCTCTAGGGGTAATTGAGAGTTGTGAAACAGACGAAGACGGAAAAGTTAGGACGGTGACAGTACGTACTAATAACGGGTCTATTAGGAGGGATATACGTAAAGTATGTCTCCTGGAAGGGTCCAATTAGTTGATTGTCAAACAATGTAGACAGAACGAGTAGGCGTACTGTTGTAAATCCTACCCGTTCTTTTAGTAAGGAATGCGATTAGGTGAACCATGGCAAAAAGACATCAGAATAGCTTGTGCAGTATGGAGGGATTTTGGGGGCCGGTGTTGGATCCATTTTGCAAGTGAAAATCCCTCCATGCATACACTTGTGATTTCTTCCTTACGTTTTCTTTATTTGTATATGCTGTTAACAGTTTTATGCTAATTAAGTCTGTGACGTTCAATTTTCTTGGTTTTACTATCGTTTTATTGAGTCTCTATGTTACTTACTGAGCTGTATCTAGTTTGTTTTAATTGCTATTATTCTGGCATCGGCCATATTGGCTGTTCGCTTTTGATTGTGCGGTTTGAACTTGACTGGGATCGTGCATTTTTGGTTGTATTTGGAGCACCTTCCCAGAAATTGAAACACTTGGTGTTATAAAATAGCCGCTCAAACGAAATCTCACTTGATCTATCCAGAAAGGATAGAATAACGTTTACCTTTCGGTGCTTTTGGTAGTTTTCATATATTTCTTATCACCTTGCTATTTATTGTAATTTAGATTGGATATTTTTGTATCAATTGTTGGTTGAATAACCGGGTGATAATATTCGTTTAGGTAAATTTGTGCATTTGTATATATGATGAATTACAGAACCGTGTCAAATATATACCTTGTTTTGATTTGAACTGAGACACGAGTGTCTAAAGCTATCTAACGGTTATTCGACCACATCCAGACCTATTGGAATTTAGGTGTGGATCTTACACTATCTGCAGTAATTCCAGTGATAAAACCTCACAGTTTCCAACAATTTTTATTGTGGAATCTACTCTTGCTTCATCAACGCCTTCGGTCGCTAGGTCACCTTTATCTGACTTCAAGTAACAGCGTTCTTATCAGCATAGGGTTGTAAAGATTGTGGATTTTCGGTTAAGATGTAGTGACGTCTTTTACTGATAATCGTCATGTGCTAAACAGTGACCGGCCGCGAAAGATTACTCTCGGAGTTCTCATAAGAAGCCATAACCAGGAGAGTTCAACTATTTTGGGTGTGATGTAGTTACCCACCGAAGACAGTTGAAGTGCATTGGTTGAAGTTAGGCAATAACACAGTTGAATGCCATCTCAGTGGTCTAGATGTCAAGCGTTCGCACGGGGGACTGAATGTTCAGGGTTCGGATCTCATGTGTAGGATTGTGAATGCGCACGACTGAGGTGTCACTTGCTAGGCCGAAACGGCCATTAAGTGCTTTCAGGTTCTCAATGGTTTTCTATTCTTGATCGGTTCATGATCTTAATTATAACCGTCGTTTTCAGTTCATATACATTGCAGTGCATCGTTTACCACATTAAATTATACTTATTTCAAATCGAAAGATAGAGAAGCTCAATATAAGCTAGGTTGGAATCGATTTTATCATGAGTGAGACAAGTGAAAAGAACACGCGTTAGCAATCAGACCACATATGGGAAGAGAACGTGTTCATGGATTAGTTAATTAATTCTCTCGTATAATATAAATGTGTGCATCATTGGTAAATAATTGATCAGTCGATTTTGATGCCGATAATCGAATGAATGGAAGATTATTAACAGACATTCACATCACCATACACTAACGTGCAGATACAAGTCAGTCAATAGTCTCTGTATTAATAACACAAAAACAGTGTACTATTACCCACTGTTTAATTTTAGTATCGATTCTAATATTTTGACTAATAACTTTGTACTAACTCACTATTCAGAAATGGTTTACAAATGAATGTGATGTTAATTAGATGAACAGTCAAGGTTGAGGCAACTGATTGTTATTTTGTGAATTACTTATTAGCTGTATTTTGCCTCATAACTTTGTACTGACTCACTATTCGTAAATGGTTTACAAATGAATGTGATGTTAATTAGATGAACAGTCAAGGTTGAGGCAACTGATTGTTATTTTGTGAATTACTTATTAGCTGTATTTTGCCTCATAACTTTGTACTGACTCACTATTCGGAAATGGTTTACAAGTTAACGTGATGTTAACTAGATGATCACTGCACAAAATTTACTACGTTAATCGGTTTATTTGTATTTTTGACTGTCGTGTGTAAATGTGAGTGACAAATTCAAACCAGTTTCTGAATGTTATTTATGATAGGCGATAAAACATTTGAATCAACTGAAGAATATATGGAGAATATATTTTACATTACTTGTTGCACAATGAACTAGCAGAACTTGACAAAATTATATGGAATATAATTCGTTTCAAGAGACACATGTACCCGAAACGATTTCTGCTGGAGCTTCAGGTAGAACTGCTCGGAAATAGTACATATGACGAAGTACAAATAAATGAATTTCGCATATTTAGGTATTGAATAATGTCACGATAGTCAGCTGAAAACGAAAGGCCAGCACATGTAAGGTGATTATCTAGCTTGTATTCTCTTAACTATTCAAGTTTGCAGCATAATAAGGTATGGAACGTCAAATTCAAATATGGACTTCGTCCATTATTGATGCCCAGCCGATTGATCCACTCGTAACTTACAACCCCAACTAATAACCAATTCATTTACCAAAGTTTATTCGTAAACTTTTAGCAATCAACCAAATTATGTCATTTTCAATCTTTAGATTTATGTAGTAAAAACGTCCAAAATACCAAGCCGTAAAGAAGAGTGAAACCAATTGTTCCTAGGTCAAATGTGTAAACAAATAAGTTCAAAAGTTGAGTAAAAGAGATACATTCAAAATCGTGAAATTGTTAATATGAGATAAAACAGCTCGTAATCAGCAATATATTTACAGTTTTTCTTTAACACGAAAATCATTATTTGCTAAGCCAATAGTGTTTTCTTTCTTGGATTTTTTGTTTTATATCATTTATCTATCTATGACGGGTAACATAACAGAAACAGAGATAGTGTCAATTGTAATTTTTCATGTCCTGAGAAATCCAATATACTTTCGACATGTTGTTTAGATTGGCTAGTCTATGAAACAAATATTTACCTGCTTATTCTGCACTTCTGTTATTAACATACTACTAATCTAAGTACTGTTTAGAAGGTTTGCGAGTGAATTATGGATAAACTTTGTAAAAGGGGATTTTAAGGAGGTGATTACTGATCCAGAATTAATATATTGAAGAGTTTTGTAACGTCATTATGCACTTTGAGTGTGCCTAGTATTTCTTCAGGAACACTAGATTTTGAGCACACTGCCTGCTTTCTCCCATGCGTTTGAACCATATCGAAACCTATTTTATCCATGAATAAATATGCTTGTAGTGTCTGTTTCATGTAGTCGGATTGTTGGCCATAGTTATGCATTTGGCTGACCTTGTGCTATATCTTAGCTAGTATTTGGGTAAACCATCAAAGCCTAAAATAAGATTTCAGTTGTGTTGCAACTGGTGTACGAGTTTGAAGTAAAATGTTTGAAAACGCCAGGACCTTTTTGCCACTTGGCTTCAGGCACTAACGTGTCACATAGTGCAAGGTAACTGTGATCATAATCAATCCCTGAAGTCTTTTTTGTGAAGTTATAGTGGTATTGGTATGAGATAAAACAGCTCGTAATCAGCAATATATTTACAGTTTTTCTTTAACACGAAAATCATTATTTGCTAAGCCAATAGTGTTTTCTTTCTTGGATTTTTTGTTTTATATCATTTATCTATCTATGACGGGTAACATAACAGAAACAGAGATAGTGTCAATTGTAATTTTTCATGTCCTGAGAAATCCAATATACTTTCGACATGTTGTTTAGATTGGCTAGTCTATGAAACAAATATTTACCTGCTTATTCTGCACTTCTGTTATTAACATACTACTAATCTAAGTACTGTTTAGAAGGTTTGCGAGTGAATTATGGATAAACTTTGTAAAAGGGGATTTTAAGGAGGTGATTACTGATCCAGAATTAATATATTGAAGAGTTTTGTAACGTCATTATGCACTTTGAGTGTGCCTAGTATTTCTTCAGGAACACTAGATTTTGAGCACACTGCCTGCTTTCTCCCATGCGTTTGAACCATATCGAAACCTATTTTATCCATGAATAAATATGCTTGTAGTGTCTGTTTCATGTAGTCGGATTGTTGGCCATAGTTATGCATTTGGCTGACCTTGTGCTATATCTTAGCTAGTATTTGGGTAAACCATCAAAGCCTAAAATAAGATTTCAGTTGTGTTGCAACTGGTGTACGAGTTTGAAGTAAAATGTTTGAAAACGCCAGGACCTTTTTGCCACTTGGCTTCAGGCACTAACGTGTCACATAGTGCAAGGTAACTGTGATCATAATCAATCCCTGAAGTCTTTTTTGTGAAGTTATAGTGGTATTGGTTCCTATGCTTACGATTCTTGAAGCTGAACATGTAATTTCCGAGACGGTTGATATTCAACACCTAACACATTGAGGATGGCAGTAATGGCGAACGCGAAAACAGAGAAATCAGAATGGCATAGCTCGGTTATGCAGGAGTGTTCACACAACGTCTCGGTCATGGCATCAAATAGACTACTCTCTTTACAGCTCACATGTGTTCTTCAGAAATACTTACTTACTCCTTTCACTTTTTCTGGAGGAGCACAGGCCATCAACCGACATTCCTCATCTGAATCTGTCCTGGAAAGATTTTTTCAGTTCTTTCCACCTGCTATTCATCCTTTTTGTAAGTGCTTTCAATTTCCGATATAGTATGCTATTTGGCCTTCTTATTTTCTGTTTTTTCATGATTCCAAGTTAGCGCTTGCTTTGTGATGCAGTCTGATGACTTCTTCTATGTGTGTCTTATCCACCTTAAACGTCTTTTCTTCATTTCCTCATCAACTGGAGGCTGATTTTTTCTCTCGCACAGTAGGTTGTCGCTGTTGGTATACGGTCAACAGACATTTAGAAATCATGTTGTGGCTCAGAGATAAGATCTTGAATAGGAACGTTATCCGAGATACCAGTCTTACAGTAGTCCCCATGATTCGCAAAATAACTAGAGTGAAGTTTATGAGTCTGTACTTCTTAGCCTTAGCTGTTTCCTTTGTCCGGTACTGCGCGATAACGTAATTGATCTTTAACATTAGTGGCTTGTTACTGCCACGTCTCTTAGAGAACATATGAGGAATAATGTCAGTTATTACACATGTTGTAGTCTTTGATTTTTTATCTGTTCGGATTAAGTTTTAGCATTGTTTCATACATTTGCGCAGTCGCCGGATATACGTACCATATCGTCGAGGTGAGAAGACCGTTCTCCATTAACATTTCGGAAATTACAACTAAATATTACACATATCTATGAGATCATTGTAGATTCTGTCGTCCTAGATAAAAAAATGGAAAGTCTTTTGGTTTACTAATGTAATTACTCAGAGATGTCAGGCCATTTGTTTTAGAGCTACTTCTTATAGTGTCAAGCTCTTCCTAACTGCCATTTCAACCATGTAATACTTTAGCAAATACATAAGTTTCATGTCTTAAGTGCAATGATGGAAAGTCTTTAAAAATACAGAGTTATATAAAACGTTACCTGATTTTCGCGCTATATTTACGTGAGAGTTCAGATTTGTCGTAGTGAATAATGTGAATTTATTAGGTTTTAAGTGTTTAGTTACAACATCACAGTTCTGTGAAGGATTATCACAGTGTTTGACAACGAGCTATTGGCAAAATCGACATTCCAGTGTCGATTCATAAGTTTAAGTACCCACTCCTAGTCTAAAAACCGTTAATATAGTTTTGTTGGTCGGTGTAGAAAGTTCTCACACATTTCAGTGTATGAGTTGGCAGGGAACAATAAATTAAGGTTTGGTTGTTACCACAGAACATCCTGTAGACGTGCATTGTTAAGGGGTTCACTGCTGTGACAGAACAGAGAGATCAACATATTGTTACTGCCCGTAGGTTGCAAGACACATTGTTTACAGACACATATGTCTGGAACGGCAAATGTTTTTCATATCACATGGCGGAAATATTTGTTTTCCGAATGATTTCAGAGAGCATGGAGTCATCAGTAATCATTTCGTAATCGATACTCAATGTTAAAACTCATAAGCATGTTTTGGAAAATATTACATTTATTTCAAGTTTTGAATTCTGTGCCCCAAATTTTAAAACAAGCTACTATTGACTTACCTTGGTTTACAAACAGTCGACGTGCCATGAATGATAGTGTTTTCATGTAAACCGACACAAATAGAATCAGTTCATCTTTATACTACGTTGGTTTCTGCTCGATATGATTAATTTAGCTAAAGTGAATATTTCTAGTTGTAATGGGTAAAGAAACGCGCTATTTAAAAAGGACAGTGGTATTATTCCTCGTTGAGTAAATTCTATCGTTTTGATCGTTATTAACGTATCAAGACTATTGTTTATACATTGGTTGAATTTCTTTCAGTCAAAGTATTCGATTAGAGTATCATTTTTGGTTTCTAAAATAGTTTATCGTCGGTACTCTAGAGTGCCTTGTTTTTTCTATTGTATCTGTTAGTACTTTGGTCCTAACTATTTACAGCTTTCTACTTTTTGGTCAAAGCTCACTTTTTTCCCCTTAAATGACTGGAAGGTGCAATAAAAGCATTTGCCAGCGTCCAGGTTGTCGATATCCCGTTGACAGCGGCATGCAGTGAGACGAGTTCAAGGGCTGGTACCACGAAGTTTGCACAAATCTAACGCCTGCGGCTTTTAAACGGTTCAGTATGAATGGTTGCATATGGCTATGTCAACAGTGCTGTCTGGATGCAAATAGACTGCAAACCGAGGCCATCTCAATGGTCAATGCTGTGAAAAAGTGTCTCGGCAAGCGCGGTCGGGACATGTCGGTCAGAACTCGATCTGTCGACACACAGATTGATGTAAGGCAAGCACAAGTAAGTCCAAAAAATGCAGACTCACATCGTCCGAAGGAGGAAGGACAGCCTCCAAAGAGGTCTGTCACAAACAGAAACTCGCGAAAAAAAGTCTGTTCTGTTTCCCGTATCCAAAATGGTACCCAGAAAAGAACTTCCGGAATCCGAAACCGCAAGACTCGATAGGTTTCCAGTGTGAAAGACGATCCGACCTCCCAGGTCGTTCTCAACTCTCCGAAATCCCATAGTTCGCCTGACGCGACTGTGGTTACTACTGCAAACAACATCGAGGATTAGGTACAGGTCGTAAGAAAAAAACGACAAAACGACGTAAAAGGGAATCCTACCCTCATCAAATTAGTCGAAAAGCCGAAGTCTGATCGCAGCGACAGATCAGTCATTTTCCATAGAATCAAGGAGAGTGAGAGCTCAGAACCGAAAGCTCGTTTTGAGCACGACATTGTGTTGATAAAACAGCTACTCAACCAAGTAATGACCCAAAACATCTCCTGAGTCACCTTGCTAAAAGTGTATAGACTAGGTAGCCTGGCAAATTTGAAGCCTAATCAGTCTAGACTGCTGAAAGTAGTTGTCAAATCCTCAAACGAACGCGACTTAATCTTACAAAATGGACACAAACTAAAGGGTTGAAGAGTTTTTCTCCGTAAGGACTTACCGTTGGTGGACCGTGTAAAAAGACGGGAAGCCGAAAAAGAACTACAGCTCAGATTAGACTCTGGCGAAAAAGACCTGAAAATTGTTAATTTTCGGGTTGTGAGGCTTCGACAGAGGATGATACCGAAGCCACTCTGGGTGAAGCACGGAGCCACTTAAATAGGCTTCGGATCTGTTACATCAATGCTCAGAGCTTGCTCACTAGGCTATCGGAACTGGGTGTACAGATCGACTCAACTAGGCCAAACATAATCGCAGTCACAGAAACTTGGCTGACTCTGTCTATAGATAGTAGGGAACTTGATTTTGAGTGTTTTGCATCAGTAAGGGCCGATAGAATACAAAAGCGTAAAGGAGAGGGAGTAGCTCTATTCATTATGAATGCTATCCCATTCTCCATTATCGACAGTGTATCCCATGAGACTGGGACGTATGAATTAGTTAGCTGCCACCTGAAATGCAAGGGACAAGAGCTGCTGCTTGGCTTGATCTATCGCAGTCCAAGCTGTGAGGTAAATGAGGTCCTGCTAAGCAGTCTCAACACTTGGTCAGGAAGTGTTCGATGTCTAATCCTAGGGGACTTTAATGCACCCATGGTGGACTGGGGAAATCTGCGGACTGAATCGTCAGATAATTCCTTCGAACAGAAACTAGTTGATGCGGTTATCATATGTGCCCTAGTGCAACACGTGAAGGAAGCAACTAGGTACGACCCGGGATCTGCATCATCCTTACTAGATCTTATATTGACTCACTATGAGGATGACGTTGCAAACCTGGATTACATGCCACCCCTAGGCAAAAGTGATCATGCAGTTTTAAGCTTTGACTTCCATGTAACTGTCGATCACGAGCACGCCTCAGCTCAAATAATAATAATAATAATAATAATTTATTCTCAAATAACAGATTGTTACATGAGGCATGCCGGTTTACAGGCAAGATCAAATTGTTAAAGAAGTTACAATTTTCACTGTTGAAAGTTACTCTGCTGGGTTGATATTTCATAAGATATGAATGTGAATGGATTTCGTAAGGAACATGTCAATATCACACTTGGCGCACTTTATGGAGGTAGCGTTGCAACATACAACTGATGGTCGAGAATAGATACATGCGAAGTTGGGGGCTTTTAGAAGTTTCGAACTTATATCCCTCCAGAATATCGGAAGCTTTAATAACGGTGTAGGACGAAGTCACCCGTGCCATATCTGTTTTCGGTGGAGTATCTGGAGGAGGCTGAAAAAGGTGTAAGAAATAGGAAGGACGAAAAGCAGAGCACACAATATTCATGTAGGAATAGTTAAGGTATAACCATTTAGTCTATTTTTCTGTTACTGAAGTATTTATTAGGTAAGAACATACTAATGTGTTAAAGAAAACTAAGTGTGGGCAAGGTATGAGTGGATAAGGAACTGTATAAATGAAGGTAGTTCAGAAGGAAGTATGGAATCGTGTAATTATAAAATAAAGTGCTGAAAACAGTATTCCGATACAAATGACTGTCTCCCTTTACTTTAGAAGCTGTTTGAACTCTCTTTTTTTGTTTTTAGATTTTATAGGGCATAGAGTGGGTTTCGTTTTTAGCCAATTGTCTAGTTTGCTTGTATTAGGATTACTTGGTAGGAAGTGGAACCAATTCAGCTTTTTTTAACATGATGCAAAGTGGTATTTTGCATGAATAATTTCGCATCAATACCGTTGGTTCGTGACATCCCACTAGACATAAGGAGCCGTAATTAATATGTTCTGCCCCACAGATACGGGTGGATTGAAGTTATCTCCCCACCATCATGTTTGGTTAGTAACGCCACCCTCCCTCCTTTTATGATGTTAGGCTCCCTTACGTTTGTGGTCGGTATGAATATTGCTTTTATCAAGGATCATATGTGGAATACACTGTCTCTACAAGTTCCACGTCACAAGCAAATCAGATGGTAATAGCATTTGTATTATGGGTTAGATGTCCATTTAATATATCGTACAACTATGAAGATAACTAATGGTAAAGGTTAGAAGAGACAAGTCAGATTATATGTGGTTAAGAGATGGTAAGGGCTAAAAGCAAATCAGAGGATATGAAAGAGAATATTGTAAAATTTTTGGGGTAAGAAAAATAAAACGTTGAACAACTCACAAGAATTTAGGACATATGAGCTTCTTTTGATCGGCCTTAGTTGGTCAGCATCCATAAGATTAGTGAGTTATCTGTCTACTTGTAATAAGAAAAATAAAAGGACATGACACTTAGGAAGAATAATTTGGATTTATCCATTAGAGAGATTCGGAAACTGAAAATGAGGGTTAGGAGCGGAAGGCCATGGTTAATAATCAATAAATAGTGGGGAAGGATAAAGCATGTTTTCTTAAGTTTTGCTATATTCATACTAACGACAATGGAGTTCGTTATATTCTTGTTCCGTCTAGATATTGGGCGGTCCATAATAGAGTGCCTCATTGGTAGGCGGGAGTTCAAGGAATAGTTGGTGAAGTTCTTTAGAGTTTAGTAACAGGGTTATTAGCCTTTTAAATTTGGTAAAGGTGTCACAGTTACGGATAGGTATTGGCAACCTGTTCCACAATAAACTATACCAATCTGTAAAAAACCTACAACGCATTTGTTTTTTGGTGTTTTTCGGTAAATAGTGTATATGCATTGTTTCTTAGTCTATAGGCTGGGTCATTGATCATAGTTGGGCAGGAGGTTAGGAATGATAGTCCATTTATTGCTTTGTAGAGAAATATCAGATTGTTCCTTAACCTACGGTGCCATAAAGGTTCTAAAGAGAGGTGCTTACATCTACTTGTGTAATCAAGAGTGGTGTCACTTCCTAGCAGTTGGCGTGTAAAGCGTCTTTGAACATTTTCTACTCTTATTTTGTCAGTGGTATTCATATTAGAGAAGATAAAAGAGCAGTATTCTAGGGAAGGTCGTACACATATTTTGTAAAGAGTAAGCTTAGCATCTGTCGTGAAGAAATTTTTTGTTATGAAGCCAATTAGACGTCTGGCTTTAGAAATAATAGAGGAGGCGTGTGCTTTAAAGTTTAGGCTTCCTGTGTAATTTATTCCTAGATCGTGTACTGAATTCAGTGTCTGGACTTTACTTTTATTTAAGTAAAGTTGGGGTTCATAGGGGTGCTTTCCAAAGTGCATGATCCCTCATTTGTGGAGGTTAAATGGTAATTGCCACTTTTCGCTCCAGATAGTTAGGTTATTGAGATCGTCTTGAATCAGGCGTACACTTTCACTTAGAACCTCAGGCTTATAGCTGTATACTATTTTGAGATCATCAGCATATAAGTATGGTTCCCCAGATTTTATGATGTTACATATATCGTTTATATACATGAGAAACAAAAGTGGGCCTCATACACTTCCCTGGATGACGCCACTAGTTATTGGTCTAGGTAATGAGAGACAGTCGTACTTTACCATTTGTTTACGTCCCTTTAAGAATGAAACAAACCATGAATAGAGTGGGTTGTTGATTCCGAAGGACCGTAGTTTGGCTAGTAGCCGTTTGTGTGGAACCTTATAAAAAGCTCTTTCAAAGTCTAAAAATATGACTGATACAAGGAGTTCATTGTCTCGTTTCAGAGTTATATCATTCATGTAGTCCACTAGGCATGTATCACACGATCTGGACCTAAGAAATCCATGTTGGGAGACCGAGATGAGATTATTAGTAATTAGATGTTGGACTAACGCCGCCTTAACTACATTCTCCATCACTCTAGACACCACTGAAGTTATGTTTATGGGTCGGTAATTTTCAACATTTGCTTCAGGTCCTGTTTTAATTTTGGGAATGATGTGTGTAGTTTTCCAGGAAGTAGGGTAATGCGCTGTAGAGAGTGATATCGCAAATAGTTTGAGTAATAAAACACACATATCATCGCCTCCGCGTTTTAGCATGCTAGCCGGAATACCATCTGGTCCATCAGTGTAGGAGTGTTTCAATGTACTAATAGCCTTAGAGATATTCTCTACATTGAAGTCTACGTTAGTAATCTCACAGGCAGATGCTGTGATAAGTTCTGAATCATCAGTTAATGAGGAACAAATGTGTTCATTAAATAGTTCCGTAACAAGTTTAGGATCTTCGTATACTTGTTTGTCTTTAATAAATATGTTTCCTCTCGACTTAGAACGTTTAAGTTTATTTTGAGTGTGGTGAGTGCTGAGGAGTTATTATTAAGTTCGACAGCACGTTTTTCCTGTTCGATTGCTTTTTGTGTACTTATTGCGTCTGTCTGGACAAGTATTTCTGTCATCGTTACTAAGGAGGAGAAGTCATTAGAGTTGTGGAAGCGAGTACAATGTCTCTGCAGACGTCTTCGTGTACCGACCGGTATAAACAGATCTTTAGAAAACTTAGGTCTCCAGTACTCTAAAGGTGCGATTTTGTTCATGATACTTTCGATGTTGTGATAAAATATATTGGTTAGTGTGTCGGTATTGTTTGCAGTAAAGAATGTTCCCCAGTCAGTGCTTCCTAGGTAATTGTGAAAATTATTCCAATCTACCTTGCGATAGTTTCTACGAAGGGTTACATTTTTACGTCTACCGTTTGTGTTTTTTATATTAAGGCTACATATGACAGTGTTATGATCACTACCTGGAAACGTTTTTCCAATATACACAGTATTGGGGGTGAGGCCACTGGTAAAGACTAAGTTCAAGATATTTTGATGTCTGGTAGGGCTACTAACAAATTGAGTCCACTGTCCTAGTTCTAGACATTCAATAAATGATTCATAACGTTTCGGAGCTTTGACTGGAAACCAAGAAATTTCAGGCATGTTGAAGTCACCACAAATGAGCTTGCCTGTGAATGGAAGGGATGATGCTAGTGTGAATACCTCTGATAATACTGCTATTTCACCTATTGCCAAGTTAGGTTGCTGGTAGATACAGCCGAACAGTAAGGTAATGGAATTTGATGGCTTTAAAACAATCCCCACCGAGTCCTTCAGTTTGTTTAGTTCAGGTATATCGCATAGTAGTGAGTTTAAGCTAGAGTGAGCATAAATAAGGCATCCTCCGCCTCGTCCTTTCAATCTATCGCTTCTATATAGGAGGTAGTTATCAAGAGATATACTCAGATCGGAAATATTACTGTTAGTCCATGCTTCAGATATCATTATAAGTGATGGTTGATATATGGAAGCAAACAGAGCTAAATCAGTCTTTTTATTGCAGATCGACGTAGCGTTGATAAGACACATATTAAACAAGTGGCCTACTAAGTTAAAGTGAGTGAGAGTATCTCGATTAAAGAAGTCATGACCCTCGTGTGAGTGATGTATGTTTGATGGAATGGATTGAGCGTTTTTCAATAGCTCTGTATTTTGATAGCTAGAGTTACTGGGGCATGTATCAAATGAGCTAGTGAAGTTGCTTGGGGAGTTTATCCAGGAGGAAAGGGTGGGAGTACTTTCTGATGCGAACTGTACGGGGGAAGCGAGTTTATGTTCCGCACTTCGTTTGAAATGACTAGGGCTATATGCTTCAACAGGGGTGCAACTAGGAGCCTTATTCGAAAAAAATCTGGTACATGTTGACTGTACATACAAGACATCATGAAATCAGCATCATCAGTAGATTGGACAATAGACCCAGAATCATCAATCGAAACGACTTGGGACTTATTCCGGAATTTATACTTAAAAGGTACCCCCCACATCCCTTGGGCTACACCTAGAGGTCCAAGAAACTCCCCACCGTGGTTCAGTAGAGAGGTTCGCGTCCTCCGTAAAAGAAGGAAAATGTGGGATAGATTTAGGTTACTGGGGACTGATGAGTCAAAATATCACTATCAAAATCTCGGAATACTTTGCCTCGACCCTCCGTAAGTCCAGAAAGCTGTACGAAGAGAAAATCGTTAAGGAATTCATAGAATAAAGTGAAAATTCCCATTTTGACATTTGTTAATTAAAAAAGGAACGAATCGAGCGAAGAAATTTCTTTTCAATTAGTTTTTCATCATGGCTCTACACTAATATATATATGATTTACAATAATTAAATAACACTCATGGAGTAGATACGTTACGTAATGATTATATAATGACATCGATTATAAACTAACATTAATTGGAAGAGAAGGATTAATACTAATCAAAGTTATTATTCGAAAATCAAGCGTTTGCTACGTTGCATAATATATAAAAAAGAGAAGTAGGAACTAAAAAATTTTGATGAATGGTCAGTAATATAGTAATTATGTAAGAATCAAGAGACGAATGAAGAGAATAAGTAAAATACAAAATACAAAAAATGGAAGGAATAAGATAATTGTTTACCGAAATTATGCTCCAAACTCCGCTATACCGATGGCCAAGGTAGCGAGAGTGGTTGTACAAACTTCTTTTGGATACATAGGTTCGGTTTGTAGATATGAATTGCGATGGCTTCAGCTATGTGCAATAGACGAGCTCGTAAACCATGTGGCAAATTTGATGGAATATGGTAGATAACCTTAAAAGCTTTATTCAGTTCAACATGATGACCTGTGTCAACCAAGTGAGCGAGAATAGAACTCTTAATCCCCTTTATCTGTCCTTTAGTCAACCATGACGGATGGTGTTCTGTTATTCGTTGACGAACTTGCCGAATTGTACGCCCTATATAACTGGCTCCACAGGAGCAGTTGAATTGGTAAATACACATAGATGTGGCGAATTCAGGCAATCTGTCTTTATTAACAGTTCTTATTGTGGGGCGGTTGTAGAAGACGGTACTAAGTCGGGCTGCATTAAATGTTTTCTGTACTGCCCTTCTTAACCTCTGTGTCAAGATTTCTTCAGTAGCATCATTTAAGAATTGTAACTTTAGGAACAGTACCTTCTTCGGAACAGTAGGTAACTTTGTCCTTCTTTTCGTCTCCGTCATGTGTTTGTCGATGAATTTCATTGGATACCCATTCTTACTAAGCAAGTTTCGAATATTAGCCAATTCATCTAAAATAATGTCGTCAGAGCAAATCATTCTAGCACGATGAGTAAGGATCTTTATTAGGTTTCTTTTGTATTTCATTGGTACTGCGCTATAGAAATGAGTGTACTGTCCAACTGTAGATTTTCTATGTAATCCTCTTTTTAATGTTCCGTCTATTCTTCTGGTTAGTTGGACATCTAAAAACGATATACTACCATTCTGTTCTTCTTCTAGTGTAAACGTAATTGATGGGTGGATATTATTAAATATATTAAGGATGTTCTCCTTTTCATGTTCTTTCTCTAATACTATGAAAGTATCATCTATATAGCGACAATATGATGTTAGATGGCTAATTGTGTCTTTGAGTGGACCATTTTCTAGTTTTGCCAGAAAAATGTCTGCCAGTATAGGGCCCAATGGTGATCCCATGGCTACCCCATCTAATTGTCTATAATACTCATTGTCGAATCGGAATTGAACATTCATTGTGCATCTAAGAATTAGCTGTTTTATTGCGGATACGGGAATTACCGTTTCTAAGTTCCTCTCTGTTAATTCATTGCAAATAAAATCTACCGTTTCAAGTAGAGGAATGTTGGTGAATAGGGACGTTACATCTAATGATATCATAAATTTATTCTTAAGCGATAGATTTTTTACATTATTGACAAATTCAAAAGAATCCTTGACACTATGTTTAACAATTTCTTTGTGGAGCGGTTTGAGAATTTGCACCAACCATTTTGCTATAGTGTGGTAGGCTGAGTTATTCATATCTAAAACGGGTCGAAGGGGCAAGCCACTTTTATGTATTTTTGGCAAGCCATATAGCCTTGGTGTTCTCGTTCCTGTAGGTTTTAACATTTCGAACACTTTTTCTGAGATGAAACCCTGTTGTTTGATTTGTTTCAACGAATCTATTATTTGCTTTTCAATCTTGTCTGCCAAGTCATTCTTCACTACTAGTTTCTGAAATTTACTTTGATCATTTAAAAGGGCTTTCATCTTGTTTATATAGTTGTTTTTATCCATGAGTACTATCCCATAACCTTTGTCTGGTTTAGTGATTAATAAATTGTCATTAGTTTTAAGTTTTCTTAGAGCTTCCTTATGTTTATTCGTCAAAATTCCTTTCGAATTATGTCCATGATTTAAGTATCTAAAGCAACAGTCAACTAGTGTTGATTTGAAACTTTCGACATTATCTTTTGAAGAAGATACTAATTCTGCAGTTTGGGTATACAGATTTTCAAACTGAATTTCGACGTCCATCTTATTAACAGTCTTCTTAAAATCACAAAACTTAGGGCCTAATGATAACGCTTCTAACTCAGTCATATCAAGCTTTATACTGGAAAAATTGTGTACGTACTGACCTGGATTAGGTGGGAATTTCATTTCAGGAACCTGTTTGTCTAGATATTTCTTAAGTTTCATATTTTTCTTTTCTTTTCTTGAGTTCACCACCAGCTTAACATAGTCCAGATATTGTTTTCTTAACTTAACAGGGAGCTCTTCAACCGCGTAAATTCGCTCGTTGACATTTTTTGACATCTCGGTAATATATGAATTTAGAGAATCAATTTGATTAAGCGCTTAATCAAATTGATTCTCTAAATTCATATATGCTGGGAAACTGCTTAGTGGAGTCCCCCAGTGTACAGTTTTAGGGTCAGTGCTATTCCTCTTGTACGTAAATGACCTCCCTCGTCTACTATCGTCATCGGTCTTGCTCTATGCTGACGATGTCAAGATATGGAGAGTGATGCAAAGTAAGGGTGATAGCTTAGAACTACAAAATGACCTAGAGAAATTATCTGAATCGTCCCAAACCTGGCAATTGCCGATAAATACTTCCAAGTGTATTGTGATGCATGTTGGCCACCAGCGTACAGATACATACACGATGAATAACACTGAGCTATCTATTGTCCAGACACACAGTGACTCATGAGTCATCGTTACTCAAGACTTAAAGACTACTGAACACTGTCGTGCAATAGCCGCCAAAGGTTTCAGAACTTTATGGTCCATACTCAGGGCTTTTAATCATCTCGACGCTAAAATGTTTCTGACTTTGTATACAGTGTTCATACAGCCTAAACTTGAGTACTGCATACAAGCAGCTAGCCAGTTCCTAAAAAAATGACAGTGAACTCTTGGAAAGGGTTCAGAGAACAGCAACTGAGCTGATTCCCAGAATAGCGAAGCTCCCGTATGGTACTACACTGACCAAGCTAAACCTATTCCCGTTGTCATATGGAAGAATCAGAGGCGACTTGATCACAGTTTTCAAATTGCTTAGTGATAAATTTGCACCTGATATGCCCTCATTTTTCTTGTCTTTCAAAACAGACACTCCAAAAATGTTTACAAGCCTAGAACGAATTACTTGTCAGCTGGCTACCGACTTTCCATCGAATCATCAACGATTGGAATTCATTATTTCAGCACGTGGTTGAGGCTCCATCCGTCGACTCTTTCAAAGGAAAGCTGGATCAGTTGAGAGACTATCATTGCCAGGATTAACACAGGCCATCAAGCCTCCTGTCCTTTCCAAACTGAAACTGAAACTAATCACAAATTCCTCAAAGCTGAATACAAGATGACTGGGAAAATAGATATTCAACATCTAACGCGGGGGAAAACACATCAGAGAAGGCGGGAAGAGTCTATACAATTCATCGAAAGACATGGCTCAGCCTTTCAGACGTGGGCATTCTTGTGTAGCACAAGCCTTTTATTCATAATAAATATATTGTTCTATCTATCGTTATTTGTCGAGGAAAAACAACAAGCGTTTAATTTCCTTAACATCACCCTCATCGGAATCACCTATTGGAAGCTTTAGTAGCCTTCAGTCTGCATTAGGCCGTGTGCTGTCACATCTTTCGTCTACACTAAATGCATAATTAAGTTAACTCCTCAGATTTCGCTGATCTGTCCAGTAGCGTATCGTAAGTAACTAGTAGATTGATCTGTAAATGGAATCTTCCGGTTCAAATATCCATGCGGTTCTGAGACTAACAATTTAATTTGTACTCAAGGATTATAAGCCATCAAATGACTGTGAAATCCTTCAGCATGAATTTGCTTATTTTCTAGACAATCCATACAGGCAAGTAATAAGGTCCTCAAGGCGAAAAGTAACATCAATAAGAGGCTCAAAAGATCCAGTTAGCTTACTATGACTGATAACAGAGATATTGATTTTTTTATTCTTTATATATATGAAAGACTATTGTTCTAGAAATCCTTCTGTCCGGAGACGAAAGATTACGAGGTATCGATCGACAAATAACTTCCAGACAGACCAATACTAATGAAAAATTTCGCGTCCTATCGAATATCTTCAGGTAGTTGGGGATACAGCAAATTAATGGATGGAATTCAAATAAATCAATTACTTTAAAAAAAACTCATTATCAAGATATTGGTTATTTGATAATGGTTACAACCTTGATCAGCAATTCAACTATGTGCACTACGCCAACTTCCCCTGGGTTTTTTGTCATCATTGTCTCCTGAACGTGGAACGAGATTCTCAATGCTTTGCCTTTTATTTTTCTTAAAAATGTGAAATGTTAATATTTTAATGTTAATGCATCAATAAAACGCAAATCCTCAAATGTCTATGTTAAGACAATATGCAAATACGCTAAAACGTATTTGCATACAAGCTTGTATGCGTATTGCGGCAGTTGTAAAGCTTATGCAGAATTTTCCAAAATTACGCACGAAAATAATTATTTTACTACATTTGGTGTTAGATTGGGATGTAAAGTCGAGTTATTTATAAACGTCATTTTTTAATGTCGAAACTGGCAAGCTTATAATTTATGGACGAGCCGATCAGAAGCGTTCGGTGGATTTCAAGGTTACGGCGCCAGTTTGAGTACCTGATGCTCATGTATGATCGGTTCACAGAAGATTTTACAGTAGACTTGACAGTATTGTCAATGCATTTTCCCCTTTGTTCGCCTTTACTTCCCCTTTATTGGTTGTTTGGGGTTAAGCGGCTACAATAAATGGGACTAATAAGTTCCTGTATTTTTAATTGCGGTAATTAAATGAATTGTAGACCTTGTACAGAATACCGTGATGTCCTTCGATGTAATATATGTTGATGAATTACGTTTGCTAGAGCAACGTTTTCTACTCGATTCAGATTAAGGATGAGGTATATTATAGTAATTGCCGCGAACTATATGATAAAATCAACAGTAACATTGGCTGCAGTAATCGCAGATGTTACTGGAACTTCGGCTGTTCAGTGGTATGAGTAATGTATGGACATATCCATAATAAAAATAATAAAATTACACAACCGGAGTACACAAAAACAATAATAAAGCCTTGTGGTCGAGCCTGAAAGAGTTTTTGTGAACTTATTAGGGCTCCAGAGACCGACTATTATGAAGCCATATGGATGTATTCCTCTACCGTATGCATTGCGACCTTTATTTAGTCAAACACATACATATTGGTACAAAGGGCACCAGATACAATATGCGACCTTAGGAACTTTGAACCTCTTTCTAACATTGACAAGTTTTCGAATCATATAAAATAAGTGTGTACACTTTAATTATTCGGTTTTGTGTAATATATTTGCACTCTGTGCTGTCTGTTCACTGATTGGCTAATATTTCTCAAGGTCACCCAATATTCGTTCAAAGGCTGTCCATAAATTATAGTCTCACCTCGAATCTTTTTGCTGATTGGGATATATGTCACTTTATTATTCTAAATCGTTTTGTAGATGAAAAGACTTCCAGTTGGCTTCAAAGTTTCTCGCGGTCGCCCATATAATTTGCTTCCACACATATGGTCAAAACTGCTCTTCGTTGTCATCCCTTCAGAAATGAATCCGTTTTAAAAAATTATTAGTTTTCAAGTTAACAGACTAGATAATTGTCAACACTGTTGTAGCAAAACACATCCGAGCTGATTTTTCCCGACAAAGCGATTGATTTTCGCTTGCGTGTATTTGTGTACTCATTGGCTTACATAGTTGGCACTTGAACGTCTGAAAATCATTGCTGATGTGGGCTATTACGGGATACTGTCTTTAGATGCCGGAAACTCGTACGGTACTCTTGTTTGGTTACTAAAATCACTTACACTACTTTGAAAGTCACAGTTTAATAACTGGTACTAAAAATCTTATGTTTGCTACTGTTGCATCGGCTGAACGAATCTTCATTCCCAACTCTAAATTGTAGCTCTTAATCCTAATCCTAGTTCCTCAAATCATAGTATAACCCTCTTCTAGCCTTAGAAAGTAGTTCAGCTGTAATTTTACCGTCGTTTATATTTATAGTCTCACCATGTTTCGTATTTTTCTTCTTCATAGTCGTCAAACCTTTTTTGTTTTGCTAATTTTACGTAAAATTGATTAAAATGTTTAAATAAGGTGACATATTGTTTCTTTGACTGGATAATATAGCAGTCTATTACGTTCACCCGTCCATCGTGACAAACTGCACGTCAATTTCGGTTATTGCCTCTGTAAAAACCGGTATTAGGAACCCGAATATCAGTGAAACCATCTCAGATAAAGATGGGCATATTATTCATTCTCAATCCAGGAGATCGGATCGATGGGCAGAACACTTTAGGGATCAGTTCAACTGGCCTTCAGCCACACTTCAATTACCCACGATCCCCAGTCGTCCTGAATGGCAAATTGATGTAAGTCCTCCAACCCTCTGTGAGGTTGAAAAAGCTATAGGAAATCTGAAGCGAGGGAGAGCAGCAGGCCCTGACAGGTTGACCCCTGAGATTTTTAAGGATGGTGGTCCAGTACTAGCAGTGAGATTGACTGAGGTCTTAGGTAGAATCTGGGAACTGGTCGTAATTCCATCTGACTGGTCCCAATCACTGATTGTGCCAGTCTATAAGAAAGGACAAAAGTCCTCTTGTGACAATCACAGAGGGATCAGTTTGACTAATATAGTGTCTAAAATATTAGCTTCAATAATACTAGGTCGCCTAACCAAAGCTCGTGAAGAGCAGACTAGAGAAAACCAAGCTGGTTTTCGACCTGGACGTGGTTGCATAGACCAGATATTCACCCTACGTCAGGTTCTAGAACATAGACACAAATTCAGACGTCCCACAATAGTAATATTTCTTGACCTTAAGGCGGCATTTGACTCCGTTGATCGTGAGGTTCTATGGCAATGTTTGTCACTGAAAGGAGTACCAAAGAAGTACATTAACCTCATAAAGGCTCTCTACTCGAACACAACTGGTCGAGTTAGAGCCTTTGGCGAACTGTCTTCAGAACTGATTACCACAAGTGGCGTTCGTCAGGGCTGTCCACTCTCCCCATTCTTGTTTAACTTTGTAATTGGCATACTTTTAGAGATAGCACTTTCATCAGCTAAACCTCCAGGAGTTGAACTTTTACCAGGAGGCTCACTTGTTGACTTCGAATACGCCGACGACATAGTTTTACTCGGTGAAGACGCTGACAACATGCAGAGTCTTCTGACCACTATAAGCAACTATGCAGACATGTTCGGAATGCGATTCTCTCCCTCGAAGTGCAAAATGTTACTTCAGGATTGGGTTGCATTGACACCTGAACTAATGATAGGGAGTGAAGTAGTTGAGCGTGTAGACCACTTATCTTGGGAGTCTCATCAGCCCTTGTGGTCTGGTATGTGACGAAATCTCAGCACGGATACAGAAGGCTCGTCTAGCTTTCGCCAACTTGCGTCATTTATGGCGTAGGCGAGATATCCGTCTAGCAACCAAAGGACGGGTTTACTGTGCAGCAGTTCGCTCCGTCCTACTCTATGGCAGTGAAACATGGCCAATAAGAGTAGAGGATATTCGTAGGCTACTAGTGTTCGATCATAGGTGTCTTCGAAGCATTGCTCGTATATCCTGGGACCACCGGGTAAGTAATGCAGTTGTTAGGAAACGAGTACTAGGTAGGGATGGCAAATCGATTGATGAAGTATTTATTTATTTATCTAAACACATATATATTGGTACTAAAGGGCACCAGGTACATATGCGCCACACAAAATAATGAAAGTAGGAAGAGAAGGGATGAAAAGATAAGGCGGACTAAAATGTACAACCAGAAGACTCTTTCAAATAGGAAAGTAAGAACCATTCTTTATGTAGAAAGTAAAAGAAGGTTGCAGCAGGATCGCCACTGGTTTCTATTCTGAGCCATATCTGATAACGTCTCTAGCCACTGTGTTGCACCATCTCTCGGACCCCAACCAAGGAGTCGTGAAGGACCAACAGAAGCTGGCCCTTTGCAGCTCTCTTTCATGCCACGACACCATGTCATACACTGACCTCCTCTCCGCTTTTTCCAACCAGTCCCAGGGTCGGCAAATAATGCACGACGTGGAAGTCTCTGGGACGACATTCGTAAAACATGTCCAAGCCACCGAAGTCGGTGTTTCAAGATGGTGACACCAATTGAATTATCGTCTTTGTGCCCGAACACACGATGCCGAACCTCTGCATTACTAACATGGTGTTGCCACTGTATGTCAGCAATCCTTCGGAGACAACGATGATCGAACACAGAGAGACGTCTAACATCCTCAACTCGGAGAGGCCAGGTTTCACAAGCATAGAGCAAAACTGCTCTCACCGACGCGTTGTAGATCCGACCTTTTACAGCCAGACTAACATGACAAAGGCGCCAAAGATGGCCCAGATTGGCATAAGCCGCTCTGGCTTTCATTATACGTGCATCAATTTCATCACTCACGCCACCACCAGCACTTATATAGCTACCTAGATACACGAACTTCTCAACTACTTCGATCTGCTCACCATCCAGGGTGAGTACAGGATTAGAATCCTGCCAGTCTTGTAGAAGTACTTTGCACTTGGAGGGTGCAAAGCACATGCCGTACCTGCGGACACTGATTGCCAACTGATTAAGTGCTGATTGCATGCCTTGGGCATTATCGCACAGTAAGACAATATCATCCGCATACTCAAGGTCGAGAAGTCGTTCTCCAGGCAACATATCCACACCGCCATTACTTACATCCATCAGAGCTGTTTCCAAGATGTCGTCGATGGCAAAGTTGAAGAGGAATGGTGAGATCGGGCAACCCTACCTAACCCCACTGCTCGAATGGAACAAGGGAGAAAGGTGGTTGTATGCCCTCACTCTGCCTGAGGTGTTCGTGTACAGGGCCTTTAAGATGTTAATGAACTTCTCAGGCACACCCTTCTTCAATAGACAATCCCAGAGAACAGTCCTGTCCAACGAATCGAAGGCAGCCCTGATATCAAGAAACACTACGATTGTTGGCCTGCGATAAGTATGACGGTGTTCTAACATTTGGCGGAGGGTGAAGATGTGATCAATGCATCCTCGACCAGAACGAAAACCAGCCTGCTCCTCGCGAGTCAATCGTTCTCGGGTTTTAAACAACCTACGAAGAATGATAGAAGCCAATAGTTTGGACGCAATCGGAAGTAGACTTATCCCCCGATAGTTATTGCAGGAACAACGCGAACCCTTTTTAAAGATAGGGACGACTATTGACTCATTCCATGATGTTGGAACACTTTCTTGCTCCCAAACCTTTCCAAACAACACAGTCAATTCCTTAGTCAGAAAGTCGCCACCATCTTTAAAAAGAGCCGGAGGTAAGTCATCTGGGCCAGGTGATTTGTAGCGCTTCAAGAGTTGGAGTTCCTTGCGGACTTCCGCCTCGTTTGGTGGATCAGTCGTCACCGGCCATGGGGGGCAGGACAAGCTGGTTGATGTTGCCGGAGCAGCAGGCCAGTTGAACTGCCCTTCGAAAAATTCCGCCCATCGTCCAAGAAGTCGGGAGATGTTAGTGATTGGCATCCCATCATCCTCGTAGATTGTTTCACTCACACCAAACTTCTTGCTGCCAGTGGCTCGGATGAGTTGGAAGAGCTTCCGGCAGTTACCAGATGCAGCTGCTGCTTCCATCTCATTAGCACGCTCCGACCACCAGGCTTCCCGGTCCTTACGCAAGCTTTGTTCAATTTCATTACGTAACAGCCTTCGTTTGTGGTCAAACTTACGGTCACCCGGAGTAGACCGACGGGCTTCCATCAGTTGTAAGGAGCCAGAAGAAACCCAGTGCTTGTAAGCGGGACGTTTCGCGAAGCCGCAAGCGGCTTTACTCGCCATTTTCATGGCGTCGTGAAGATGCAACCAATGCTCATCTATACTTTTCGGTGGGGTGTTAGTTAGCCTAGAGGCTAGCTCCGCTCGGTACTTACTTGCAACAGGAGTTGCAGCCAGTTTACTAATATCAATCCGTTGGTGGTGGTCAATCCTTCGGCCACTGAAAAGTAAGGTGAGATTGGCGCAGACCAGGGCATGATCAGACTCCAGATAGGTACTCCAAAAGGAGCGGCAGTCTTGTACACAACCACGCCAGCGGTAGCTGATCGCGATGTGATCAATCTGAGTCCAGGCTTGGGATGCAGAGGGAAGACGCCAGGTGGCAAACCGGCGATGACTGTGCCGGAAGTTAGTGCTAGTCAGAAACAGGTTGTGGTCTGTGCACAGTTGCAGCAAACGGTCCCCGTTATCTGTCCTGCGACCAACAAGTCCCCATCGGCCACCTAGACGACTCTCTTCTGTGCCTAGACGCCCGACCTGTGCATTCAAGTCTCCGGCTAGTACTACAATATCTGTCGAACGCGCTTTCTGGAGAATTGTTAACTGATGGCAAAACTCATCCTTGATTGCATCCGGGCTGCAATCTGTCGGGGCATAGGCGGAGATGACGAAAAGACACCGTTTCTCACGCCGGTTTCTTCTCACTTTGATGGAACTTTCTAATCTAACAGCACATAACCGACTGTTAATGGGGAACCAATCGATTAGTGCTGCCTCAGCCCTAGCGCTTAGTGCGACACCAACGCCAGCAAGACCAGACGAAGATGCCACAGGGTCCCCGGATAAGCGCACGTGGAACAAGCTTTTCGAGGAGATAGATGGAGAGCGGATTTGTAGTACTTCACTAGAGTCTTGAATGCGGGTCTCGGATAGACAGCAAACATCAACATTAAGACCTTCCAAAGACATAGCCAGCCCTATCTGTTGTCTGATCTGCATTAGTGTGCGAACGTTGAAGGAAGCCAGCTTGAACGGCGTACGTGGTTTCAGAAAGACTGCCTCAGTATTCATAATCGGTGGAAGCATTCACTTTCAACCAGACAGTGACTGGAGATCGTTTAGATAGGACAGATTTTCCACCAAGAGCGAGCTGCTGCATAAGTTGAAGAGTAAGGTTACACAAATTGGGGTAAAAGGGGGTGAATTAGCGATATGGTAAGTAATAATAATAATAATAATAATAATAAAGGTAATAATAATAATGTTAATTGTCTTGCTTATAATATGAGCAGGAATAGAATCGTCAATAGAGTTCGTCATTTCATTCATTTGTGTGTGGGCTGTGATACTGCCCGGGTGCCCGAAGCAGGTGGTTTTCTTAGGGGGCCACACCCGGAGCCTTTGACCTAAAGGCCTGATCCACAAGGCAGTGGAGCATCGTGAGGAGATGCAGTCCCATGGTAGTCGTTGACCAATGACAGGTTCTTCCGCCATTCGTTCCATCAGGAGACTGGAGCCCATGTGCACCATTGGTTTGGAATCAGGGTTTTCCAACTCCCCTAGGTGGACCCTCCGTGTCCACCAATCCGGTTATAGCGCCGGACATTCGCTTTTCGTCCTCTCACTTTCGCAAACAACACCCCCGCCACGAGAAGGCAGTGAGTAGGACTTCCCTGGCAGAGGCTATATATTCGCTGGCCATATGAGAGCATTTCGAGAGGGAGAGTAGACTCTCCCCACTCTCGGCCGTACCAGGGCATTTGGGGGCGATTGATGAAGTAGTGAAACTTCATCAGTTGAGATGGCTGGGACATGTGTTACGTATGCCCGACCACCGACTGCCCCGACGTGCAATGTTTCATGGTGTAGGAGTAGGTTGGAAGAAAGCTATGGGCGGCCAGACCAAAACGTGGCACAAATCAATGAAGTCACTGACAAGTGGACTGGGCCATGTTGGTAGGTGTAGACTACCTGGTTGGGATTCGCGAGATGACAGCAACCGATGGTTAGAGACCTTGAATGACATGGCTCAAAATCGTTTGCAATGGCGAAGATGCATCCACTCTTTGTGTTCTACCAAATTCTAATCTTCTGAATTCCTCATGTCTTTATGTTTTTCTCTTTCCAAATTTATTTCACTGTACTATACTCCTTCAATAATTTCTTCCAACCCTAATATTTTGGATTTCTGATTATACTCCTACTACTTCTACCACTATGGGATTTGAATCGACAACTGCATCTCTGTGCTAATGTGGTATGGCAACTCGAACTGATGTACGTACGTACGAAGTTCTACGTTGTGACTGACTGACTGATTGCCTCTGTAAAATTATTCTGTTTTGTACTAAACAGTATCTTGTCTAACGTTTTTAAAAATGCTTAACGTCTCCCTATGACTCAAGTATTTATCTTCAAAGTTGTTTTGTAACCAACGTGTATCAATGGTTAAAAGATGAAACTGTCTCTTGATGGTTGTATATTATAGTTGGGCTTTTCTAGAATAACAAAACACGATAGTCTGTATTTGTGTGGATGTTCTTTTCTTTTGTTTGTAGTGCTTGCCAGCAAGGAATTATGATAGATTTTAGTGGCATTTCTTAAAACATTGAAACGTTAACATCTTCAATGAATTTGTCATCAGTTTTGATAACTTTCTTAGCATGCTCGCCTACTCTTGGATTTTCGATGCTGTCTTATGAATATGTTTCTTCTGTTGTCGAAACAGGTAATTGAACATTTTTAAAAAATAATTTTTTAATGTTTTCTTGGTCAGGTGAGCTTAACAGTCTTTAGGTCTATTTTTAGTAACGTGGCTAACTATTAATTGTTGCCCACATCATGGTCTAAGAAGTATACAAATACCAAATGTCTACTTGATAGTTTTACTTAAACGATATCAAGTTTCATACTTAGAGTCCTGGCTTTTCGTAAATTTGTATGAGTTCATTTAGGACTTCAAAAAATGGTTTTTTGAAAGCACTTTAATGCCTCACTCGTGTTTATCAAAATTTACTGTCTGTCGCACTGTGATGAGGAAAAAATATTGATGAGATGGAGCTTTATCATGTTTTAGTAGACAAAAGTCTTATCTAATTTTAGTTATAGGGAAGGCTTTTAATGATTGGTGAAACAGTGTTCGGGTATCAAATGTTAATAGATAGATAAACGCAGTGATCTAACATGTGGGCGGGTGATGGCTGCTCACGAGACAGTGTTATTGACTTGGTACTTCAAATGATTTTAAATGATAAACAACAGCGCTAGCTATAATACTAGATTATCTGGTGCAACAGCCCACTTACATAGAAAGCTTTAATATAAAATTTAATATGATAAAATATCCTGGGTTGTTGGATTAAATAAGTTCGTAGGCCACTTATCCTGTCAATTGGAACCTAACTATCAGGAGTGATTTTCAGACAGTGCATCACCTACATAAAGTCAACACGATAAAAAAATGATTTTCAGAGGCGACTGAAGGTCACTTGTAGACCATTCACTTGAAAGCCCCCAAATACCCCGGTATGACCGAGAGTGGGGAGAGTCAGACACGTGCATACAACCACTGCCCTGGGAGTCCTACTCATGGCCTTCTCGCGGCACGAAATTGAGAGGACGATAAGCGATTCTCGGCGATTTAATCGGATTGGTGGACACGGAGAGTACCTAGGGGAGTTGGAAAACCTTCATTCCAAACCAATGGTGCACATGGGCTCCAGGATCCTAAGAAAACAAATGAAGTATGAACCAATTACTTGCCACCGGTTACCATGGGACTGCATCTTCCTACGTTGCTCCACTGCCTTATGGGTTAGACCTTTAGGTCAAAAGCTCCGAGTGCGGTGCCCTAAAAAAACCACCTGCCCTCACATAAATCTATTGATTTATTTGCCGCATGTGTATTCGGTGCCTCCTTGCACCAATGTTTATGTATTTAAATAAATGATAAATAACTCACTTGAAGACATAAATATGAAGTCTTATTTCTATTCATCTTACTTTCCGTTTCCGCGAATGGTTGTTGGTGTTTTGGAATGATACTTTCAGGGTTTCAACCTTTATAGTGTTAGCTTACCGTATCCTGATGGAATCCATATAATTCTCACTTTTTCAGGCTTCAGTAATAAAATTTACTGGCTATTTAGTACTGTTTATGCTTAATTTTCTCTCTTATTTTTGCAATAAATTTAAATCGTTGAAGAATTCGAAGGCCTATTAGAAGAATATCTGGGTTGGGCAACTTGCTTTAAACTATTGTTTCGTGGCGATACTCGTTGAAAAGACAATGATATTTACTGAAAATAAAATGATGTAGTTCTTCAATGTTGAACTGTCTCCTAGATTTTTTGTCTATTTATCAGCTTGATACACAACAACATCTCGTCCTTTATTTTGTCATTATTCTAGCTGCTTTTCAGTTGTTTTTCTGTTTTTTTTGCAAGTTTCCACTTTGGTAGATTAAGAGCCATCATAAGCAGTTCGGTGCTGTAGAGTTGATGTATTTGACTTCCAGTCGTTGAGTCTCTGATATTTACAGAATAGGTGACATCAAATGCTCTCGGTATCATTTATTGGATCACACATTAACGTATATCTAGTGTTGATAATTTTATGATGATTTATCAAACATTTTTCAAGTTTATTATCATCGAATGTAGTCGTTTGTCGATGACTCAGATTCTATGCAGTTGGTTGTAAAGCTGAACTACAAGAGTTTGTTAATGACAAGCATGCAAATCACATTAGTCACGTGGCATATTATATAAAAACATGTTTTCTACGTATAATGAAGTAGAAAATCTCATGAAATAATTATTATTTATTTATTGTATTATGAATAAGTTGATACAGAAAAATATCTTAATTTGTTTGTAGAATCAGATACTTCAGTCTAGCATTAGGAATAATACCTGGGCTTTATAATTAAAATCTGGATATAAGAATTTACGACTGCCGTTTAGGATTCGGTTTCATAATTTAAAGATTGGTATTAGGTTTTACGGCTAGCCTACCTGTACTTTGAATCATAACTCTAACCTTACAACGTTAACTCCTCATCTTAATTCTAAGTTCAAATTCTGAATTCTACATGCTAATTACTAAACTATGTATTCTAGTCTTAATTCTAATCCAAATTCCTGAACTTAACATCCTAATTGTTCTGTATAACCACTAAATCCTGATCTTAGGATCAAAATAATAAATATGAATTTCGATCCCTGGTACTGCCGAGGGTGAGGAGGGCCTCCCTCTCTCGAAATGCTCTAACACTGCCACGCGTATGCAGTCTATGCCAGGGAAGTCCTACTCACTGCCTTCTCGTGGCACCGGTGTTGTGTACGAAATTGAGAGGACAAAAATCGAATGTCTGGCGCTTTAACCGGGTTGGTGGACACGGAAATTCCATCTAGGGGAGTTGAAAAACCCTGATTCCAAACCAATCGTGAACATGGGCTCCAGTATCCTGAGGAAACATATGGCATATCGTTGGTCACCTACTACCAATTGACTGTATCTCCTCACGATGTTCCACTACCTCGTGGATCAGGCCCTTAGGTCAAAGACCCGGGGTGTGGCTTCCTAAGAAAACCACCTGTTTCGGTCTGGACACTCGGACAGTACCATTATCCTCACGCATTTAAATGAAATGACAATTTTTTGTGTGGTGCATATATATCTGGTGCCTCCTCATACCAATGTTTATGTGTTCAAATACTGCATTGTAATTGACTGAATAGATTAGGAGTTTGTCCTGATCATTTTAAGTCACTGGAGCTCACATTTATAGTTTAGCTTTACATATTTAGTACTGACATAACATATTTACGTATTAGTATCATGGCTGAAAAACTATTTTTTCATTATTTGAATCATGAGCATTGTTATTTAAATACATAACACAGTAATTGGAATTTTCTATAGGAATATATTTTTTGAATAAATTTGAGTCCAACCCATTGTTTTTCTAATAAATAAATAGTATATTTAATATATCCATTACTTTTGCTTGTGTCCTAGAATTCATCATCAGCTATTATGAACATTCTTGTGCACAATCTCGTCATCGTTTTCTAAAATCCATACTCAATTCGTTTCCATTGAATTATTCCATAATGGAGAGATGGTATCCACCATCTAATGCGAAGGAGAAAAAAAGTGATTTTGATGTAATCAAGGTAAAATGATTAATTATGTGAATTGATTTACGATTTGTAATTTGTTGTACTGAAGTTCCTCCTTACTCATGGAACAAACAGTATTGTAGGTCTACTTCAAATGCTTTTATTGAACACTGTTTCAAATCACATAATCAATCGAAATCATATCCTAACTGGTTAATAACTGTTACAGTTGATATTCTTACTTCTGATGAAAAGCTCTCATTTTTTATCCTGTAAAACATTTGAAATATAGAAAAAGTTATTCAATGTATATATCACTTTAATCTTACATGTGGATGAGAATCAGGAGTTAATCCGAACGAAATGTGTGAAAATGTTTATTTTCAGAGTAAATAAAGCGGTAGCTCAGTAGTCAAAGCAGTGAACTTTCAGTTAGTAAGCCTTAAATTCGTATTCTATCTTTCCTACACTACTTTTGGCAACTGGGTAGTATAACCAGTCTGGTTTGACTTCAAGTATGTTAATCTATAGCTGATAAGTGAGTTTTATGACTTGGGGGCTTCAGTTTGTGTATATTAGACAATAAATCACTTTACGTCATGAAGAATTAGTTATGAAAGCTATCTGTTTTGATTTAACATTATTTTTATACAGTCCAATGTAACCACTCATGTAAATTGAGGTTGTTAGCTCTTTGAATAATGCTATACACAACCTTATTTAAGTTTTTAGTCATCTTGAGTTAAAATCATATGGTATTTGCTTAACGTCAGCTTCTGTGTACATTCGACTTTCTGCACTCACTTAACTTTTTAGTTATCTCATTCTCCAGGTACTTGGACATGATTCAAAATCTAAGCGTAAGTGCTAGTGATACTAGTCGATTGGCCAAACTTAAGTATGTGGAGCGGAGCTCAAACCCAAGACTAAGTAGCTGAAAGTTGAACGCTTTAACCACTAAGTCGCCGCTCAGTAAACAGAATAAATTAATATGATATATTATCTCGATACATCGAATATTCGGATTTTTGACTAGCATTGAAACTCAAACCCAACAACTTTCACTTCAAGTGACAAAATATTATTTAATTAACTACCGAGTTCAGGAAGCTGCTAACTCGTTCAACAGGTATAATGTTTTTGTTATTATTAGTAACAGTGATACAACTCATAATATTAGTTCTGGGTTTTACGTGGATAAAGAGAACATGACAAATAAATGCTCATCATTCTTCGATGGTCATATTTCTTTCGTTTTTCGAGTTTTCTAATAAGATGTCTATCCAAATGGTTTTGTTATTTATTTAAACACATAAATATTGGTACAGGGAAGCACCAAATGCATGTGCGCCGCACAAATCTCATTCGACTTGTGTGAGGGCTGTGATACTGCCCAGGTGCCCAGACTGAAGCAGGTGGTTTTCTTAGGGGCCACACCCCGAGCCTTTGATCTGAAGGCCTAGTCCACAAGGCAGTGGAGCATCGTAAGAAGATGCAGTCCCATGGTAGCCGGTGACCAGCGATTGGTTCATACGCCATTTGTTTCTTCAGGATACTAGAACCCGGTTAAAGCGCCGGATATTTGGTTTTCGTCCTCTCAATTTCGTAAACAACACTGGTGCCACGAGAATGCAGTGTTTCGGACTTCCCTGTCAGAGGCTATATATTCGCGTGGCCATGTGAGAGCATTTGGAGAGGGAGAGCGGACTCTCCCTAATCTCGGCCATACCAGGGCATTTGGGGGCCCTCTAATTGGTGTTCATACTTAGTATAGTATAAGTTACATAAATTACCTTTATGTTGTACAGATCAGTAGGTCTAACTAGCATGTTATCATGTCATTCCGTATTCGTGCTCACTTTTAAAGCTCAATTCTTAGAGTCTAAATAATCTGAGATTATTTTATGAATTCTAGATATTTAATCTTAGTCGTATGGATGTATCAAATTTTATCCAATACTTATCTAATGTCAGCCAAATAAAATCAGTTTCACCACAAAAACAAATAAATCGTGTTCTTTTAAACTATGGTATAAATGATGGAGAATTTCTGCACAATTGTAAGTTAGTGATATGTTTTCTTTTACTGGTGATTTGTTTAATAATAGAATTGAATTATGAAATGTATGTGGAAGTTGATGATAAGTCCAATTTATCCCACTCTTCATAGAACTGAATGTAGTAAGAGTCCGCTCACTTACTGTGGATGATCTCAAATGAACATGGATTTGTAGCCTTCACTGCCCTTAAGCGAGGGGGTTATATTTTTTACGAAAAGAGTAGAACGAGAAGCGAACGTCTGGCCCTTGTACCTGACTAATAGATACTAAAACTTAACTTAAGGAAGTTAGAAAACACTGATTCTAAACCACTAGTGTACATGGGCTTCTGAGGTATAAGGGAATGGATAATATATTAACCTATTTTGTTCACCGACTGCGGTGGAATGATTTCTTTTGACGTTACTCTCTTGCTTCATGAACTTTAGAATAAAGGTTTCAGGAATAAATGGGCCCCTAAGAATATCTCTTGATTTAGTTTGGACTTTCGAGCACTATCTCACTCCACACACATACAAATATAATAATGATTATTGTTGAAGGATGGTTAAGTGTTCACTGTGTGACTTAAAGTTCTTATGCTAGATATATCTAGTGGAGATGTTTGATGTGCATTGTTGGGATGTCGCATACTTGTAGAACAAAACAGTTTTCTTGTGCTTCTTAATTTTCAGTCGTAATTTAAATGAAATCAATTATATTACAAGTATTCCTTACTGATTCAAGTCTTTTTTCAACAAACAGTTTGAGTGCGAAACGGTGACCAGTGAAGTTCAATCTTTATCAGGTATGAGACAGTTATTCACCGCAGAGAACTCGTGAAGGGTTGTGCAAGATTATGGATTAATTGAAGTTAGACATTAATACTACTGGGTACTGGCTCATTGTTCTACAGGTTAAGTGTTCACACTGTAAACCCAAGACCCTGAGTTCGATTCCCGCGTGCGGGTTTGTAGACCTACATCTCTGACGAGTCCCACAATAGAACAAAACGGCCATCCAGTGTTTTTAAGTTTACACTGTGGTCTAGCTAAGATCAGTTTGTGATTTAAACAGTTTAAAACAAAAAATCGTATATGACAAGTTGATCAAAGGCAATCACGAGAAAAGTGAACTTATCAAAAATGGTAACCCATCTTTTTGGAATCACTGGTTTCTAGAAATGTTGGTTATGTTACATATACCATTATGAATTCACTTTGTATACCTACTTTAAATGATAATGTAACTAATGTGTATATACTATAAACAATTGATTGTTTACACGACATCCTTCTTCCATTTCCAATCTGCCAACCAGAACACCGGAAAAGTTAAATAATGTACTTTGTACTATTTAGTCTTAAAAAAAATTGCATAATTATTATGGATTTATAAGAATACTACCATATACAATAAATAAAAAGTCTTAAAATCTATACTGAGCTAGGTTATTTGTTGTACATTAAAACTGACTGACAGTTATGTCTGGATGACCTGTTGACGTATGATGTGATAAGGCCGCCAATTAGAGAGCAGTGAATTTACTGATCGGATCAATGATACACGGAAACCTATGTGAGCAGTCTCGAGTACTTATCGGTCCTGCTATCTGCCTAGCCTAGCCCAGCCAGTTAAGTCCAGAACACCAATAACAGCCTCTGCAATATAAATCATTATTCTCAAAAATACTGGGTTTATATACCAAACAAACTGACGACGTCGTACCATAAAGTAGAAAATAACATTTGTACAAGATTTGACCGAATGTGGCTGTGAATACTTTACTTTTTTACTTACTTACGCCTGTTACTCCCAATGGAGCATAGGCCGCCGACCAGCTTTCTCCAACCCACTCTGTCCTGGGCCTTCTTTTCTAGTTCTTTCCAGTTCTTGTTCATTCTTCTCATGTCTGTCTCTATTTCTCGGCGTAATGTGTTCTTTGGTCTTCCTCTTCTCCTTTGACCTTCAGGATTCCATGTGAGGGCTTGTCTTGTGACGCAATTAGCTGATTTCCTCAAGGTCTGCACAATCCACTTCCAGCGCTTCTTCCTGATTTCTTCCTCTGCTGGAATCTGGTTTGTTGTCTCCCACAGTAACTTGTTGCTGATAGTGTCTGGCCATCTGATCCGAAGTATCTTGCGTAGACAGCTGTTAATAAACACTTGTATCTTCTGGATAATGGCTTTCGTAGTTCTCCACGTCTCCGCCCCATACAGTAGAACTGTCTTGACATTTGTATTGAAAATTCTAACCTTGGTGTTGGTTGACAATTGTTTTGAGCTCCAGATGTATTTCAGTTGTAGGTATGCTGCTCTTGCTTTGCCGATCCGCGCCCTCACATCTGCATCTGATCCATCGTGTTCATCAATGATGCTGCCCAGATATGTAAAGGTTTCCACATCCTCCAAAGCTTCTCCGTCAAGTGTAATTTGATTGGTGCATATTGTATTGTATCGGAGAATCTTGCTTTTCTCTTTGTTTATATTGAGACCTACTGCTGCTGAGGCTGCTGCTACACTGGTCGTTTTCTCCTGCATTTGTTGTTGCGTTTGTGATAGAAGAGCCAGATCATCCGCGAAGTCTAAATCGTCAAGCTGCATCCTGCCTGTCCACTGTATCCCGTGCATTCCTCCAGATGTTGACGTCTTCATAATCCAGTCGATGACCAGGAGAAAGAGAAAGGGTGAGAGTAAGCAACCTTGTCTAACACCGGTCTTTACCTCGAACGAGTCGGTGAGTTGTCCTCCGTGGACGATTTGGCAGTTCGTCCATCATAGAAGTTCCGTATGATGTTGACTATCTTCTCAGGCACGCCGTAGTGTCGAAGAAGCTTCCATAGTGTTGTCCTGTCCACGCTATCAAATGCCTTCTCGTAGTCGATGAAGTTGACGTACAGTGATGAATTCCATTCGATTGATTGTCCCACAATGATACGTAGAGTTGAGATTTGATCTGTGCACGATCTATCTTTACGAAATCCAGCTTGTTGATCTCGAAGTTGAGCGTCCACGGAATCCTTCATCCTGTTTAAGAATACTCTGTTGAAGACTTTTCCTGGTATTGAGAGGAGAGTGATGCCCCTGTAGTTGTCGCACTTGCTAAGATCGCCTTTCTTTGGTATCTTGATCAGAAGTCCTTCTTTCCAGTCTGTTGGTACATGTGGCTGTGAATAGGGGGAACAGTATTTAATAGACTGGGTATAACTCAGGAATGGTAAACCGTACAGTAATAGTCTATGGGTCAAAATAATGCTCATAATAAAAGGAACATGAGTATGAATAGTTAAGTTACTTAGCAATTATACAATAGGAAATATACATATCATATTGGTCCATAAATAGTCCCCAAAGTTACCATTCCTAATTCTGCACGGCATATAACAATTTATTGGTGTTTTTTTTAGAGAATAGCTTCCGTTTTCATCTTTACCTCTTATTTAGTCATTTCTAATGTCTACGTAAATATTTCAACTTAAAAAGTAATGTCATCATCAAATGAAATTTTCTGTAGCTGTAAGTTTCGCGGCACTTCATTGAGGGGAATTTCCAAAAATTCTAAAAGGAAACCATTAATTATATGTTAACCAATTAGATGGTTTTATCGACTGCATTGTAAGTGATGTGATGTCAGTGGAAACTAACATCTTGTATTATATTTGAGGTCCATATGATTAACCTGTTTATTCTGACGAACAGTTGTATAATCTAATCTCTCTCTAGTCCGAATGTTGATTATTGTACTTAAATTGCCTATGTATAACCGATGACCTACTGCTAACCTATAACACAATAACCTCCACTTGACTACTAACTCAATGACAATTAAGTCAATACTTAACGTCTATAGTAGGTCTAGGACTCAGTCTTCTCACGCCTACTTCCTAGAACAGATTTTAACACAATATATAAATAAATTCTGTTTGTAAAGTCTAATTTTACGAATGGAGAACCGTTTGAATCATTCATGTAACATATAACATTTGCTCAAATTATGGACACACATCATAGATCTTTGAAATGGTTTGCAGGCCAATCTAACAAACTAAAGGTATCAAATTGTCAAAATAGATATAAGTATGTCAAAGTTAATTCATCATTGTGTTGGCGCCCGTTATCCAGCTCTCTTAAGTGGGATAAATACACCTGTTCTAGTTTATGTACAATAAATCACACACAAATAAAAACATTATAATATATAGACATGAGTATCCTATGAATGAAGGAGAATTCAGTTATGGGTCCATATTTGAATAATAATAACTGAAGTAGTTATTTAATGAATCATTCGAAAGCTTACTGCTAGAGCAACTCAAAAATACAACAAATCAAGTGTTTAGTAATTATTACAATAAAATTGATAATTCTTCGTAAGATAGTCTTGAGAGTTACAACCTACGCAATATCTGCCATTATTATAACAGCGTTTGACACTATTCATTTAAAAGAAAACGTTTGTGGTAAAAAGGCATTTATAATTTTATTTATTTAAACACATAAATATTGGTACAAAGGGGCACCAGACATATATGCGCCACACAAATCTCGTTTGATTCGTATGATGGCTGTGATACTGCCCAGGTGCACAAACTGAAGCAGGTGGTTTTCTTAGGGGGCCACACCCAGAGCCTTTGACCTAAAGGTCTGATCCATAAGGCAGTGGAGCATCGTAAGGAGATGCTTGACTGATCGGTAGCGTGATCATCCGATGATCATTAAGATCTTTCTTCACAAACATAACCAAGGCCGTCCAGTGCTTCCAAGTTTTCCTTAGTGGTCTAGCTTCAATTGACTCACGCTTGCGGTTTTGAAAGCACAACAACATTTTCGTGCAACTTTTTTATGATATCTACATTATTTGAAAGAATATAGTTAATGTATTGAAATCGTTCAACACTTTCCATTAGAGAAATTTAATGTAAAATTTATAATCAATTGTGAAAATAAAAATTGTTTTGAGATCAGAGGGGGTTTTGTGGAGAATTTGGTATTTTCAAAGTTGAAATCATGGGTCGATTGAAGTTAGACCACCATCGAAAACCTGGAAGCACTGGACGGCCGTTTCGTCCTATTATGGGACTCCTCAGTCTGTTGTAGAGATATTAACTCACTGAAGACAATTGGTGGACGGTCGCTCAAAATCGTGGATCGGTTGAAGTTAGACATTAACACCGTTGGATGCCGGCTCAGTGGTCTATCGGTTAAGGGCTCCGGCTCGAAACTGGTAGGTCCTGGGTTCGAATCTTGCGAGTGCGGGATCGTGGATGTGCACTACTGAGGAGTCCCATAATAGGACGAAACGGCCATCCAGTGCTTCCAGGTTTTCGATGGTGGTTCAGCTTCAATTGACTCATGATTTCAACTATAAAAATTGTTTCGTCGTTTCGTATACGAATGCAAAATACTGAAGGTATAACTGATTCTAAACGAAAGATAGTAATTTGGTTATTGAAATTGTAATTCTTCATTAATTGAACTGTTTCACTTATACCTAGTCATCGTCTGTACCAATGAATATTGTTTACTAGTGTAAGTTACAAAAAATCAAGAGTCTTACAAAGGTGTGTGACATTAATCTATTGTGTCTTTGTATGTTGATCTGATCTGAAATCCTGACTACCTGGCATGGATCTCCTCAGGAATTGCGATTGTTCATCTTTTCATCAAGAAATTAATTTTATTTTAGGAATTTTTTTATTTTTTTGTTTTGTGAACATGTGATCCACCCCAAAAAAAGATACATGTAGTTTATCTTGGATTCATTGATATTGCATAATTTCGATTACTTTTTAGCCAGTCGTCTAGATTCAAGAAGAAATTTGAAACTGGTAAGTGTTTGTTTTTTAAAACTGATAATTACTTTAAATTCACTTAGTATTGTTTGTTTGAATCTTCCCATTGATGTTTTTAGGACTGCAACTGGTCAGTCTCTAATTGGCATATGTGCATACTATGCGTATTGCCTCGATATAGCCTAAATTCACAATCATGGTAAGCAAAACTACTGGGTTCGAGTCCCGAAGTGAACATCAACTCTGAGATGCAGGTACATCCAGCTGATGAGTCCCAAATAGGACGAAAAGCGCGTCAAACTGGATTCCACTGCAAGCCACTATCCATCTTTGCTTACCATGATAATCACTTTGTTTATATCATTATATCTGGATATATTATACACATATATTTATTATCTCTGTATTCTTTTGGGTTATTAGATACAATGAGTAGTTGAATGAATATCAACAGTTTTAATGCATAGTCCTATTTTGATTGACTGAAATCACATAAATCTCATTTCATTAACGAAAATACAAATGCCTACAATTTTGTATCTTTTGTTATAATAGTAATAACAATAATAGTAATTAATAATAATAATAATAATAATAATAAACACGAGAAAGCTAGGAGTACTAGTAACTGGTATTTCCTGGAGTTTTAGTGAGAAACAGTGACCAGTGTAGTTCAATCGGGTTTGTTGTGAGATAGTAACTCATTGAAGACAATGGTGGATGGTTGCTCAATTTCGTACATTGGTTGAGGTTAGACAATAACACCGTTGGATGCCAGCTCAGTGGTCTAAAGGTTAAGTGTTCTCGCGTGAGACTGATAGGTCCTGGGTCCGAATCTTGCGAGGCGGGATTGTGGATGCGCACTGTTGATGAATCCCACAATAGAACGAGACGGCTACCCAGTGCTGGCATGGTAGTCCAGCTTCAATTAACTCATGAATTCAACTATAAAATTGCTAAAATCTCCACAAAACCCCTTCTGATAAAGGTGGTTACTTCTAAAGTATATTTTATAATTCTTTATTTGTCAGTAAGGGGTTGTGGAGATTGTTGGATTTCAGTGAAATCATAAACCGATCTAGGTTAGACCATCATAAGAAACCTGAAAGCATCAAATGGCCGTTTCGTCCTAGTATGAGACTCTTCAGTAATGCGCATTCACAACCTCGCTTGCGGTTATAGAACCCATAAACTTCGTGTTCTCTATATTGTTGACAAATATTTTCTGGGATATTGATAGTTTGTCAAATGGTTGTAGGTAATCGACAGGAAACTCTCCTAGACCTATGGTTTGTGCTAGTTAGCACTCACCATCATGGCATGCTTGTGATTAGAAAGAATGTTCTGTTCTCTGGAGAAACCAATGTCATTTCGCCTAGTTTCTCAGGGTCAGGCGTTATCACTGAGCTATTTGAATAGTGACTGATCTATTGTAGAAATGAGATATTTTCAATATGGCCAAACTAATCTAATTGGCTCGATATTATTTGCAACGTATTAGAATGTTAATGTTTATTTTATATTCAACATAAGTAATCCATTTTGTTATTACTATAACTTCTTTTTTTTCCTGATATACATCAGTTTGGCAATTCACAGAGATATTCTCCTGGAACTTTACCATTAGATCCGTTAAAACAGGTAATCTCTGCTGTTATTATTCCTTTAAAAATCCACATCATATGACAATAATAATAATAATTCTTTCTTCATAAATTTACAGAATACAATGCGAAAGCGAAGTTTATAGGAACCGCGTTGTGTCATATTAGCGTAATACGTTCCAAATAACAATCTGATCATACGTATTTATGCAAACTTAAGTGTCATATTAGACGAATTGAAATATCCAAGAATCAAGATAAATCACTTCACCTTGGACATTTATTTATTTATTTATTTAAACACATAAATATTGGTACAAGGAAGCACCAGATAAAAATGCGCCTCACAAATCTCATTCGATTTGTGTGAGGGCTGTGATACCGCCCAGGTGCCCAGACTGAAACAGGTGGTTTTCTTAGGGGACCACACCCGGAGCCTTTGACCGAAAGATCTGATCCACAAGGTAGTGGAGCATCGTGAGGAGATGCAGTCCCATAGTAGCCGGTGATCAACGATTGATTCGTACGCCATTCGTTCCTTCAGGATCCTGGAGCCCATGTGCACCATTGGTTTGGAATCAGAGTTTTCAACTCCCCTAGGTGGACTCGCTTTGTCCACCAACCCGGTTAAAGCACCGGACATTCGCTTTTCGTCATCTCACTTTTGTGAACAACACTCCTGCCTTCTGGACATTCAGAATCGATATTAGCAGTGTGTTTTTGAATACACTGAAAAGCCTAATTTAAACCTACGTATGGCTGAAACTTAAAAAGAAACCCTAAGTATTTTGTTCTAGACAACTTTTGTATAAAGTCTAAATGGTAGAATCAAGATCGATCTCATATTAAGCCAATATATCACATTATTTTAATAAACCTCATCTTCTATTATGTCGGTCAGTCGTCCTGTTGGAATACTGATATACACATTACGCATATGCGAGGCTGACTTCTAACATAAGTAAGAAGAATAAGAATTACTAGGAATTTGTATTGCCGAAGCGAATTAAAATACACAGAAATTCATTGGTATATATGCATATATACCCTGAAAAATTAAGCCAACTGTCGACCAACAGCTAGCATCCATAAATACCTCTCAGCTTTGAACTAATACGTACACACAGGCCCATGTTCTATTACAACTGCCTAACCTGTTATCTTTTAATTAGATTATTTAATTTAGTACGTTTTTTTTCAAGATCTTTAAAGAATTCTTCATGTTTATCCTTGTATGATTAGCCATGGAAACTGTTACAGGCGGAATATGCTTGGTCTCGTGGTTTGTGCGGTAATGGTGTTCGTGTGGGCATATTTGATACAGGATTGGCACCATCTGATCATAAACACTTTTCATTAAGTAATATTATTGAAAGAACTGATTGGACAGTTGATATAACTAATGTAAGTTGCTGATAACATCATAAAATGTTCAAAAACAACGTCCAACTAGGTAGTTAATGTGTTTTTATGTATCATTGCCAAGATTCTACTTCATAGTTTAAAATAAATTTATTTTAATCCAACTAGGTACTTAATTATAGACTCGCCCACATAAGTGTGATTCACAATACTTTGTCTGTCAGTTTGAAGTGTGGTACCGCTTGACTGTTCAAATGAAATTAATGTTATTGGATTTTTGACATTACTATCTAATTCAGAGAATATTTATTGAATTAGTGCACACCTTTAAAGTCAATCATCCAATTTGTGATTTGATAATTTAATATAAATGTTATATACATTTACAAATTATCATGACTTATTTTCATGATTGGAGGCGCAGATTCACATTGTCCGCTATTCCACATAAATGATCTAATGTCGATCTGCTTTCAGAATCTTCTACAATTGGTTTAATGCATGTCGCTATCTAATCTCACATTTTTTCCATATGGTGTGGTGGATCTTTGAAATGTCCTTTTGTTAGACCAACAATGAATTTCCATGTGCTCAGATGAATAATACCAAGAAACTGGATAATAACTTCTATCTCTGTTTGGTTTCATCACGGAACTTCTGAAATTCCACAGTACAACTCCAAAAATTGAATCTCAGTAGCTTCTGAGTTTATTCTCATTACTACTACTTTTCATTAATAACTTGATTTCTTGTCATTCTGTCTTTCAGATATTGACTATATGCAATTAACATCGGGATATAAGCTAGCGCTACTAACTGACAGATCTGCCATACAACGTTATTGAATATGTATTGATTATTATAGTTTCTGTTGAATACATTGACTTAGATAGGACAATCAACCTTGTCGAACTATAAAACCGACAATTAGGATCCCGATTTCTATGAATTAATATTTTTGAGTTAACTAGATGCATGCCCAACCAGCATTCTTAACCTTGAGCCATCTGCTAAGTCCTTATTTGTCCACTATTCCGTAAGAAAGTCCTACTCACTTCTTTCTCGCAAGGCGGTGCTGGTGTTGTTTACGTAATTGAGAGGAAGAAAGCGAATATCCGGCACTTTAACTGGGTAGGCAGGTACGGAGGATCTATATAGGGAGGTTGGAAAACCTTGATTCCAAACCAATGCTGCAGCATAGGCTTCAGGATCCTGAGGAGACAAATGGTGTATAAACCTACTGTTGGTCAATAGATACCATGGGACCGTATCTCTCTACACTGCTCTAACGCCATATGGACTAAACCTCTATGTCTAAGGCTCGGGGAGTGACCCTAAAATCTAGAATTGCTCCTATACCAAATCAGCTTTCTAATTCACATTCAATACCGAATTTGTAATCATAGTCAATTGTATATAGGTTGACATTGTTGATTAAATTTTTTAAAATATTTTATAAATATCCTTTTTCAGAAGGGGTTTTGTGGAGATTTTAGTATTTTATAGAGTTGAGATCATGAGTCAATTGAAGCTAGACTACCATGGAAAACCTGGAAGCACTGGACGGCCGTTTCGTCCTATTATGGGACTCCTCAGCAGTGCGCGTCCACGAACCCACTCTCGCGGGATTCGAACCCAGGACCTACCAGTTTCGAGCCGAAGCCCTTAACCGATAGACCACTGAGCTGGCATCCAACGGTGTTAATTTCTAACTTCAACTGATTCATGAAATTGAGCAACCATTCACCAATGTCATCAGTGAGTTCCTATCTCACAACAGACCTGGTTGAACTCCACCGGTTACTGCTTCTCACTAGAACTCCAGGAAATACCTCAAGGAGTCAGTCACTAGTGAGCACCTGATTATTATCAGAAGGGGTTTTGTGGAGATTTTAGTATTTTATAGAGTTGAGATCATGAGTCAATTGAAGCTAGACTACCATGGAAAACCTGGAAGCACTGGACGGCCGTTTCGTCCTATTATGGGACTCCTCAGCAGTGCGCGTCCACGAACCCACTCTCGCGGGATTCGAACCCAGTGGTCTATCGGTTAAGGGCTTCGGCTCGAAACTGGTAGGTCCTGGGTTCGAATCCCGCGAGAGTGGGTTCGTGGACGCGCACTGCTGAGGAGTCCCATAATAGGACGAAACGGCCGTCCAGTGCTTCCAGGTTTTCCATGGTAGTCTAGCTTCAATTGACTCATGATCTCAACTCTAAAAAATACTAAAATCTCCACAAAACCCCTTCTGATAATAATCAGGTGCTCACTAGTGACTGACTCCTTGAGGTATTTCCTGGAGTTCTAGTGAGAAGCAGTAACCGGTGGAGTTCAACCAGGTCTGTTGTGAGATAGGAACTCACTGATGACATTGGTGAATGGTTGCTCAATTTCATGAATCAGTTGAAGTTAGAAATTAACACCGTTGGATGCCAGCTCAGTGGTCTATCGGTTAAGGGCTTCGGCTCGAAACTGGTAGGTCCTGGGTTCGAATCCCGCGAGAGTGGGTTCGTGGACGCGCACTGCTGAGGAGTCCCATAATAGGACGAAACGGCCGTCCAGTGCTTCCAGGTTTTCCATGGTAGTCTAGCTTCAATTGACTCATGATCTCAACTCTATAAAATACTAAAATCTCCACAAAACCCCTTCTGATAATAATCAGGTGCTCACTAGTGACTGACTCCTTGAGGTATTTCCTGGAGTTCTAGTGAGAAGCAGTAACCGGTGGAGTTCAACCAGGTCTGTTGTGAGATAGGAACTCACTGATGACATTGGTGAATGGTTGCTCAATTTCATGAGTCAGTTGAAGTTAGAAATTAACACCGTTGGATGCCAGCTCAGTGGTCTATCGGTTAAGGGCTTCGGCTCGAAACTGGTAGGTCCTGGGTTCGAATCCCGCGAGAGTGGGTTCGTGGACGCGCACTGCTGAGGAGTCCCATAATAGGACGAAACGGCCGTCCAGTGCTTCCAGGTTTTCCATGGTAGTCTAGCTTCAATTGACTCATGATCTCAACTCTATAAAATACTAAAATCTCCACAAAACCCCTTCTGATAATAATCAGGTGCTCACTAGTGACTGACTCCTTGAGGTATTTCCTGGAGTTCTAGTGAGAAGCAGTAACCGGTGGAGTTCAACCAGGTCTGTTGTGAGATAGGAACTCACTGATGACATTGGTGAATGGTTGCTCAATTTCATGAGTCAATTGAAGCTAGAAATTAACACCGTTGGATGCCAGCTCAGTGGTCTATCGGTTAAGGGCTTCGGCTCGAAACTGGTAGGTCCTGGGTTCGAATCCCGCGAGAGTGGGTTCGTGGACGCGCACTGCTGAGGAGTCCCATAATAGGACGAAACGGCCGTCCAGTGCTTCCAGGTTTTCCATGGTAGTCTAGCTTCAATTGACTCATGATCTCAACTCTATAAAATACTAAAATCTCCACAAAACCCCTTCTGATAATAATCAGGTGCTCACTAGTGACTGACTCCTTGAGGTATTTCCTGGAGTTCTAGTGAGAAGCAGTAACCGGTGGAGTTCAACCAGGTCTGTTGTGAGATAGGAACTCACTGATGACATTGGTGAATGGTTGCTCAATTTCATGAATCAGTTGAAGTTAGAAATTAACACCGTTGGATGCCAGCTCAGTGGTCTATCGGTTAAGGGCTTCGGCTCGAAACTGGTAGGTCCTGGGTTCGAATCCCGCGAGAGTGGGTTCGTGGACGCGCACTGCTGAGGAGTCCCATAATAGGACGAAACGGCCGTCCAGTGCTTCCAGGTTTTCCATGGTAGTCTAGCTTCAATTGACTCATGATCTCAACTCTATAAAATACTAAAATCTCCACAAAACCCCTTCTGATAATAATCAGGTGCTCACTAGTGACTGACTCCTTGAGGTATTTCCTGGAGTTCTAGTGAGAAGCAGTAACCGGTGGAGTTCAACCAGGTCTGTTGTGAGATAGGAACTCACTGATGACATTGGTGAATGGTTGCTCAATTTCATGAATCAGTTGAAGTTAGAAATTAACACCGTTGGATGCCAGCTCAGTGGTCTATCGGTTAAGGGCTTCGGCTCGAAACTGGTAGGTCCTGGGTTCGAATCCCGCGAGAGTGGGTTCGTGGACGCGCACTGCTGAGGAGTCCCATAATAGGACGAAACGGCCGTCCAGTGCTTCCAGGTTTTCCATGGTAGTCTAGCTTCAATTGACTCATGATCTCAACTCTATAAAATATCCTTTTATTGTATATTTTAGAGATCCTATTCTGATGATTCTGTTGAAGCTTTAGATCGACATGGTCATGGAACATATGTTACAGGTTTAATTGCTGCTCAAAATCCTAATTTATATTACTCAAAATTTATTCATTCTTTTAATAAACATGATGATTCTACTTGTCCACCTTGGGGATTTGCACCACGTGCTGATTTATTCATATTTCGTGTATTCACTGATACACAAATATCTTATACATCATGGTTTTTAGATGCATTCAATTATGCAATTAGTCGAAAATTACATGTTATCAATCTTAGTATTGGTGGACCAGATTTTTTAGATAAACCTTTTGTTGACAAGGTTAGTTGTGATTTGTTTTATTTATTTTTATACAATAGATTAAGAATCCTTTTTTATCAGTAAAGGGTTGTAGGAATTTTCTGAGTTTCATTGAAATCACGAATTGATCTTGATATGCTTGAGCTAACTCGATTTTCTCGGTAACAAACGAAGGCCAATTACACAATAACACGAGAGGCTAATGCAATCCGTTTTCCCAAGCCCCGCTAACTAGAGGAAGAAGTCCAAGGCGAATTAGGGGAATATATATTCCGTAAGCAGTCGAGTACAAGCAAGTCATAAGGGAAAAAAAAACTCAAACGTATATATACAGCGATAATTTGTCCTTTGGCAGTATTACAAAATAGCACACTCAGGGACACAACAGACCAATGGCATTTAAGACATTTTACAAGTGAGAAATACGACTTAAAGGTGAAAAGAGCGCCTTTGGCGCGATAACAAGGAAATTCAAATTTTCAAAACAAAATTACAAAATTAAGCCATTTACCAAGTAAGTTCTGGGGGTTTGACATCCCCAACGGATCTTATACGACCATTATCACGTGATCATCATGACCTATGTTTTTATGTGTTGTGTGATGTGGTTCAAATTCATCCACAATAATACAGATCCATTGACGTTTTATTTATCGTTAGATCTTGACTTTTACATTCCATTTGTAATTTTTTTAAAACTTCATTGTTTTAAGTCATATTTTTTACTACCAATGATATGGTTGTGACTGCTGATGCTCCGGCATTGGTCTTGATATTGTCTTGGTGTTGATATAATGTTGAATTTCTGTATTTAAGCTTGATATATCAAGTATTTGTGTTATATATATATTCTTGAATTTCAAGACAATCACTTTTAACACATAGTCTCTATTGATATTTGTAACAGAAAGTTAGTCAAAGTTAGCCAAACAAGAACACTTAAGTCTTGTAAGATATAAAGGTATAACAATATTCAACTTCCGAAAAAAAGACATGAATTCAACGTAATATAATTAAGTACAAGGTTTACTTGCATTTTCTTCAGCATTGAAATATCTTAGTAACTGATAAGCAAAAAAAGTCTTTCTTAGTCATGACGAGTCCCAAATGAGACGAAATGTACGTCCTAGATTCCACTGCTAACCACTATCCAACTTTGCATATAATCTTTTGTAAGCATAATTTTGTTCTGTAATAAAACTCCACTAATTAGTATTCAAGGAGGGAGGATTAAAGAAATGGATATTCATTGGTTAGTAGTTAAATATTGTGCAGAGCACATTGAATCTAGCTACTCAGTCCAAAGTAACTAGTTCGATTTTTACTGTAAACTAAAATTTTCTCATCAATTTAAGCCAGGGAGCATCAGTTCCCTCGAGATTACAGGTACACCTTGCTGACGAGTGCCAATTAGCACGAAACCTAGGTCCAGGGTTTTCTGTTGACTACCTCTAACCACTATCTTATCTCAACATAATGCTCGCATTGTCGAGTCACTTAGACTGATGGCCACATCGCAACATTATCGATAGTATTCGATCTGCACTAAGAAGGATCTAACATACAGGACATTGATCAACACGCAGTGATCAATCAATTGTAAATACATTGGTAAGAAACACTTAATGTATGATCTAAGGTTTATATATATATATATATATATATATATATATATATATATATATATGTGAAAAACGTTACCACTTATTTCTTAGTACTAGTGTTTATGTGGTACTAACCTATCCCTTACCTCCAGAACTATTGTCAATTGTAATTATAGTATTTTGTTGTAGGTACATGTATGTATTTACGTGTTGATTGATGTACTTATTTTAATATTTACGTGTACAAAATGCAATAAACAAAGATGATATAATGTTAATAGTGGATTTATTAATAAAGGAACCAAATAAATTAAACTGTTTAGTAATGCTAACAATTTTAAATACTTCATCTTGAACTGGCTCTTAACTATTTTAGGGTAATTGAATGAACATTACACTTTATTATAAATTGATTAATGTAAACAATTGGATACAGGTTCAGTGAACATAACATTTAGGTGTTTACCACTAATCCTAATTGTCCTAGGTTCGATCCGTTGTCGGGTTTGTAGGTGAGCACTTCTGAAGAGAATGAATAAATAATTAAAAAGACTCTTATTTTAAATGAGGCATTTTATTCATTTGCATTTATTGTTGAATTATTAAGGTTTTAGAATTATCTGCAAATGGAATATTATTAGTTTCTGCTATCGGGAATGATGGCCCTTTATTTGGAACATTAAATAATCCAGCTGATCAAATGGATGTTTTAGGTGTTGGCGGTGTAGATGCTTTGGGTCGCGTTGCACGATTTTCTTCACGTGGAATGACTGGTTGGGTAAGAAATATCATGTTTAAGTTTGATTTGCTTTGTTGTGGACAGTTATCGTTTTTTATTCACAGTTCAGGTTGAGTCACTTGGTTTTTAATAAGTACATTAGAAATAACTGGACACATCTAGTTAAAATTCTTTATCACCTACATACCTGTATATGGTCTGTCGAATAAATACGCAAAGGGACCTGCTAAGTTGTTTAGTAAAGTCTGATGATTGTTCTCGAGGATAACTCACTAAAAACATATCTTTTTTCAAGTGAACTAAGTATCTCAGTGAAAACATTGACGATCGATACAACAAGGTCAAGTTCGTTGTTGATTTCTATTAAGCACAATTGAAGAACGACAAACCCCCTGTTGAAACTGACTTCTATAGATGTTTTGAACTGTGTAATCGGAGATGAAATTGACTCATTATCATAAATGATAAGTAACTTGAAAGTTGTGAGATTGTGAAAATTCGGATTTCACAACGTAGTTTTAACAACATCTGTTCGCATATTCCTTGAACAGATTGTGTATAAGTGGTATCATTACTCACCACTTCATTTTTATTATTCTTAAGTTTATCTCCACTTGATTAAACACTTTTAATGTTGATCAAATTTAGGAACTTCCAGCTGGTTATGGACGTGTAAAACCGGATATTGTTACTTTTTCTACTGGTGTTATCAGTTCTAATCTAGACGGAAAATGTCGTGTATTATCAGGAACTAGCGTAGCATCTCCAATTGTAACAGGAATTGTTAGTTTATTAATTAAGTGAGTGTAAATTTGTGTTTTGTTTCGTGATGATTTGAATTCTTTTCTTTTGTTATTGTAGAAAGTAATCAGTTGATTAATACTGTTTACTTTGTTCTTCTAAGAAACTTTGAATTGATGAGTATGGGTTTTTATTGAGCTAGTTGCTATCATGTTTGCTTTCCACTATTTTATAAGGAATTGTACTTACTTACTTATGCCTGATACCCCTCGTCGAGGAGCATAAGCCGCGCACCAGCATTCTCCATCCAACCATGTCCTGCGCCTTCCTTTCCAGTTCTTTCCAGTTGTTATTCATCCTTTTCATATCTGCTTCTATTTCCAGGCGTAATGTGTTTTTTGGCCTTCCTCTTTTCCGCTTCCCTTCCGGATTCCAAGTTAGGGATTGCCTTGTAATGCACATTGGTGATTTCCTTAATGTATGTCCGATCCACTTCCAACGTCTTTTCCTAATTTCCTCTTCAGCTGGAAGCTGGTTTGTCCTCTCCCATAAAACGCTGTTGCTGATAGTATCCGGCCAGTGAATGTTGAGTATTTTGTGTAGACAACTGTTTAAAAATACTTGTACCTTCTTGATGATGGATGTAGTAGTTCTCCACGTTTCAGCTCCGTACAGTAGAACTGTCTTGACGTTCGTATTGAAGAAGTTAGTTGACAGTTGTTTTGAGTTCCATATGTTCTTCAATTGTAGAAATGCTGCTCTTGCTTTGCCAATCCTCGCCTTTACATCTGCATCCGATCCTCCGTGTTTATCAACGATACTTCCCAGGTACGTGAATGGTTCCACCTCTTCCAGAATTTGACTATCAAGTGTGATTGGGTTGCTGTTCTCCGTGTTGTATTTTAGAATCTTGCTTTATCCTTTGTGTATGTTGCGGCTTATTGATGCAGAGACTGCTTCTACATTTATTGTTTTCCTCTGCTTTTGTTCATGTGTATGAGATAGGATGGCTAGATCATCTACGATGTCCAAATCATCTAATTGATTTTGAGATGTCCATAGTTTTTTTTTAAAACGCTAACCAGAAAAAATAATGAATTGTAGCTTTATCATATTCATACATTGCTGTATTTTTTTCTCCAGATGATGGGTTTCAGCGAGAGAAATATACGGATTGATTGTTTATTTCATTTTTGTATTGGTTGTTTGAAGTGAGCAGTTTTAGGCTCGAATCCCAGAGTGAATACCGACTGTGGGATGTAGGTGCATCCAGCTGAAAAGTTCCAAATAATGCGAAACACACTTTATTGATTCATTGATTTTATGTAGTGTATTATTTATAATAAGCTATTTCACTTTCCATAGCACTATATATCACTCCATATACGTTGAAAGCAATTATTAACTAAATGGATAACTCACTGCTTGTTTGATGTAAAAAGCACTTGATTCAAGCTATAGGATGAATATAAACAATGAAATCTAGGTTAGGAATCCTATATAGGATGAGACGTTTGGTTTGGATTCCACTACTAACCACTGTCCAACTTTGTTTAAATAACGAGACGATTCACTCAAGATACAAGTATGCTAAAATAAATTATTCAATTTCGGTTCATAAAGTCAGCAACGGCAAGATTATATACACTTGCGAATGAAATCATTGTTGGTTATTTTGTAAATTAAAGCATAACAGTCTGCGCTGTACTAACGATGAATTCAGTACGTAGATTATTTTCACAGATTAACACTCGTTTTTATGACATGTACTGTCATAGCATCTTTTATTTTTTCAACCTTTAAAAATCTTCCGAAAGTTATGAAGTAATATTATAGTGAACGAGAACAGAAGTGGGGACAATTGAGTGTATTTCAATACAAAATTACAGCAACTCTTAGTAAAATCTGAGAACCATACAGTGAATACTTCATTTGCAAAATGTCAATCAGTTGTCTCAAACTTGATTATTGCCTCTGCAAATACTAATCAATCGTCTGAGACTTCACTGTGACTTCAGTTCCACACCGATCATTCTCTGTTCTCGTTCTCTTTCCTTCGATCTTCCTAACCTCTCGCCACTAGGCATTTCATTTTTGAATGATGGTACATACTACTTATATCTATCGACATCAGTAGCACACACCATAATCGGAAGACTGTTTACTAACTGGAGGAATACATTTGGTTATTTTCATGTCTTCTCAAATTTTTAAAAAGCAAATTAATTTACATTATTACTTATTTACATTAATTTTAGTGCTGCTTTAAACCATAATGCCAACTTAATTAATCATGAAAATAGTAGTCTATATCATATGAATATAGATAACTATCCATTTGTACCTGTTAATCCAATTAGTATTAAACAAGCTTTAATAGCCAGTGCAAATCAATTAAATTCAGTACGTGTATTTGGTACGAATTCAATAAAATGGTTACAAGAAACTGATCAAAGTAGTATGTTTGAACAAGGCGCTGGTTTGGTAAATCTTCAGTCAGCCCTAGAGGTATGTAATAATCAGCTTGTGTATACTGAATTACTTGAGCTTTTCCAATAAAATAATAGTGACAGTGATCATGCTTTGGTTGTGTTTTTCATGTTTTCGATAATTTTATACGCGTTGCGCAAGTTTGCAGTTAATTAAATGCAATAGCTCAATGGATAATTCTTTAGATGTTTGAACCGAAAAATCTTGGGTTCTGGTTTCGATGTGAATAATAACACTAAGATATAGGTGCATCCGGCTAACGAATCTTAAAACGGATGGAACATGGATTCTATTGTTGCAAACATATCTAGTGTATTGTGTTTATATCCATGTGGGTATTTGGTCGAAACTGCTGCAATAAATACAGATATTACTTGTATCATTCTATTTTCCTGTGCTTATTGATAATGCACTTCATATTGAACAGTCCTGTTATTCTGAAAATGGAAAAAGTATTAAAAGTATTGAAATGGTACGATTTATTATTAAGTAGTAGTTTGAATGAAATATCATAGATCGATACCGCGATCCTACCTTGCTTCCATGGCCCAAGTGAAAAACTCCAGAGAGTCTTAAAACTAGACAGAATCAAAGTATGATACAAAACATCTATTGTGGTGTGGTCTACTTATATCCATATAAATAGTATATGGTGTTAGTCAGACATAGAATGTATTTTGGCAGAAGACCGATGAGGAAAGAACTGAAACGAAGCGCAATCGGTTGGAAAATGCACGAACAATGGAATTAGAGAAGAAACAGTCAAGATCGAGACTATTGGTTGTTAATTTGCAAATTAACTGTCCATTGTATGGTTTTCAGAATTTATTGAGATAGTCTGTAATGTTTGCTTAAATACATTCGATTGTCCCCAGTCGTGTTTTGTTCATTACACTATCAGATAAATTATCTCCACTGCTCCTGAATACACTACCGAATTTCACTATTACTAGCATGTTGTTTCCACTTGGTGTAACACGTCTTTTGTTGATAATAATGATCGAAAATGTCGACTCACTGAACATCTTCATCATAAAAGGGGCTAAGTTTAACAACGACTGAGCAAGACTGATCTTTACAACTCATTGTTGACCTGACTAACATCATCGAAGATGATAAAAATTGGTATAAGCCCGTCTGGATTTCACTATATGTAGATTGATTTCAATCTGCTGCACAGTCATCACTATTCACATAGGCATCAATACAGGTGAGAAATAGACTTGCTGACTTCTTACGTAGTGTATTGTAGACACATACTTCACATTCCTTTTTAACTTAATTATTCAAGTATTACATCAATCAGCATTAACTGTTTTATCTTGGTTATTTAGGTCATCATACTAGAAAATCCCTATGTATTGCATGTTCAATTTATTGGTTAAGTAAATACTTCTTTGTTATATCACATTTTACAGATTGTACAGCGTATGAAACCTCAAGCAAGTCTGATGCCTAGTTATTTGGATTTAACACAATGTCCATATATGTGGCCATACTGTTCTCAACCATTGTACTCTTCCATGCAACCAATTATCATTAATGTAAGTTGTTTCTTTATACCTTTTAAACTTTAGTTCATAATAATCTGTTATATGCGCAAAATAAAACGATACGGTAAGAAATAAAATGTTTTTTGCTTGCTACATTATACTACTGTTGTAGTCAACATAAGTAGCATAGACCACATTACCATAATAGGTTAATATGACCAATGACCAAGATTATACCATCTTTAGACTGGTTAGTTGATTGATATGCTCTATTCATTTATTTTATCATTGAATAATGACTTTATTCAATATTACGTTTGCTAGATAATGTATTGGAGAGCTTTTATACCTTTGCTTCCGTGCATAGACTCTAATTTGTTGACGTCTCATTCTACCAGAAGACATACAAGTAGAAGGATATGAATGAAATAGATGGTTAGTATCTGATAAGATAACATGTGTCAGGTTTTTGGAAGACTTCGAGAATTGACAAATTGTAAATGTCACTTTAAATCAGTAATTTTTTTAAAATTCCTACTTGGGTGTCAATTTTATGTCAATAACAAGTAGCTATTCAAATTTCAGCTTATTTTGATTTTGGATTTCAATAGAGGAATTTCGATGTCATAATTTTTCAGGATCAGGTACATGGAAGACAAACAATTCACAGTTAATCAGTAGAGACAACGATGGACGGTTGTGGAATATCGTGGATTGGTTGAAGTTTAGACATTAAGACTGTTGGATGTGGACTCAGTGGTCTAGAGGTTAGGCGTTCACGCGTGAGACATTAGGTCCCTTACTACAGTCCCACTTTTGAGGTCGTCGATGGGTACTGCTCACCAGTACCATATTATGACCAAACAGTAGTCCACTACTTCCAGGTTTTCAATCACCGTCTAACATTCATCCACCCGTCATGATATCAATCTGAACTCGAAGATCTCCACAACCTATACAGATGAACATTATGTGCTCACTAGTGAATGACTTCAGGTGTATCCTGGAGAAGCCGTGGCCAGTGCAGTTGGACCGTGTATGTTGTAGAGGCAGTTACTCACATGAAACAATGGTGGAGTGTGGCGCAATATAGTGGATTGGTTGAAGTAAGACATGAACACCGTTGTATGCCGTTTCGGTGGTTTAGAAGTTAAGCGTTCGTGCGCGATATCTTAAGTCCTAGGTTTGGGTCTCTTTTGTGGGATAGCGGACGCACATTGTTGAGGACGGAATCGTCGTCTAGTGCTTCCACGTTTTCCATGGTGGTCTAGCTTGAATTGACTCATGAATTCAACTATTGAAAATTCATTGTGCAATCATCAATGTTTTTCTTGTCGTATTTAAATTCTGTTGTGTTTTAATGGTGATGAATTGGTGCTGTTTTTTTCTCTTCCCTTGAAATATCCAATAGTTTTATGTCTCAGTATTCTGCATTATGCCAACTTTTGTAAGGTAATTACGACTTACACTCAATTATTTATTGGCATCAAAGTGTACTATGGGATCTGACGAAATTATCACATTTTCAAAACATTGCAGCAGATAAACAAATATATGTGTGTTGAGGGATAGAAAAGATTACGTCACAAATTACTTTGAGACTCTGAATATTAAATGAGGTTGCGTAATTATCAAGGGTTAAGAGAAGAATGGAAGGACGAAAATAATTTACGGGTGAGAATTATGAATGATAATTGTGGGCCTGATAAATATGTAGGAAAATGCCGGACAAAAACTATTCAGAGAATTGTTATCGTACTGTTTCAATTAGACTAGGAAGAACACCTCTAATCTTTTTATGAAAAGCGTTATCATCATATGTTTTAAACACTTTTAAGCAAAGATGAATGGTGACTAATAGTGGGTTGTGGGACGCGCGTTCTGCCTTTATTTGGACTCGTCATCCGAGAATAGATATTCACTCTGAGGCTCGAACTCAGTACTGTTTGATTCAAATGCCATTCTCTTGTCTATCCACTTTGCTACTGAGATCAGATAGCCATAGGCTTGTGCAATGGGCTAAATTTTAATTCCTTGAAATTAGTCGTTTGAATTCAGAAAGAATTCAGAAAGATGCTCAACTTTCGATTCACGTTTAATCGTTGATTTACTTAGGCTGAATGTTTGTCACAAATACTTCGAATGGACATGTATACAAACGACCAAACACTTTGTACTTTAACTCTTGCTAACATGCATCAGTCCAACGTTATTCGTCTGTCTATGTTTATAGATGTATGTCGTGTCGTGACAATACGTGAACATATTAATCAGTGATTAGCCGTTAAGTGTGTTGCTCATATTGTGGTCACTTTTCTGGAGGATCACCTTTCTTTACTCATAAGATCCGGGTTCATGTTATTTCATATTCACGAACCCAAAATTCAGTATCAAAAGTACGGAGCTATCAGGCAGCTAACATGATGAGCAGTAAAATTGACGATGGAACAAGTTTATTGCCATCTGTGCGTAGCATCTTACACGAAATGGAAGTAACATATTTTACGGAACAGATTTTGTATTTGTCAAGCAGATTAGTTTTTTCTTTGAATAATTTTTAAAAAATCTTATCTCGTTGATAATAGATACAGTTTATGTATTCTTTCCCACCATTTTATTTAAAACATTAAGATAACAATTTTAAATTCTATGGATGTTGTTGGTCGTATAACAAACCCGCCTATTTATCATCCATACATTAATTATAATGGACATCGTCTACATGTTGGCATTTCATATTCTCAATATCTTTGGCCATGGGTTGGATATTTAGCTGTTTATCTGAGTGTAACACCCGATTCTATTGACGATATTATTCCATCGTCGCGTTTCTCTGGTGTTGCTGAAGGTTATGTGAGTCTTGTTGTGGAATCTTATGACATTGTAAGTAACCTTATTTAAGTTTTTAGTATTCATTTTCATTGTATATGACGTTGTTATGTTTATTATTTATTTATTTATTTATTTAAACATAAATATTGGTACAAAGAAGCATCAGATATATATGCGACGCACAAATCTCATTCGACTTGTGTAAGGGCTATGATACTACCCAGGTGCCAAAACTGAAGCAGGTGATTTTCTTATGGAGCCACACCCGGAGCCTTTGACATGAATGTCTATTCCACAAGGTAGTGGAGCATCGTCAAGAGATGCAGTCCCATGGTAACCGGTGACCAACGATTGATTCATACGCCATTTTTTCTCTAAGGATACTGGAGTCCATGTGCACCATTGGCTTGAAATAAGGGTTTTCCAACTCCCCTAGGTGGACTTTCCGTTTCCACCAACCCGGTTAAAGCGCCGGACATTCGCTTTTTGTCCTCTCAATTTCGTAAACAACAGTAATGCCACGAGAAGGCAGTGAGTAGGAATTCCCTGGCAGAGGCTATATACGCGTGGCCGTATGAGAGCATTTCGAGAGGGAGGGTGAACCATCCTCACTATCTGCCGTACCAGGGCATTTGGGGGGTACGTTGTTATGTACGTAATGATGATAATAATAACATTCATAACAAACGGTATCTATGATCTGTGTTTTAATTCACGTTATTTTGTCATACTTTAAAAATAATCTTGATCGAAATAGATGTTCTGTGGTTTCATAGTCGAATGCTTACAATTGAACTCAATTAATCAGTTATGTAGAGAATTGCTTTGGATCGATTTTAATCTAACTGTTGATCACGTATGTTGTTTGAAGTTGAAAATATGTGCTGTAATATATACTGGCTTTAATAAAATGTACCTGGAATTGTCATGTTGAATTCTTGATGAATTTTACCAACATAGGACGGAACAGTCAGCAAATACATCCTGGTTACTAATAGTTTTCCATCTGTTGTAAACATTTGTGGTGAAAGTTACCGTTGAATGTGTTAAACTATGATTTCATTATCATAATACTGAGGTATACTATTTTGAACGTACTGTCTTTATTTTTTGCCTTTCTACATTCCTACAGGTTCGAAATCTATCATTAAACACAAATCTACGATTACCAATTAAAGCTAACATTGTACCTATTCCACATCGATCGTAAGTTTTTATCTGATTATTCAAATAACTGTATTCATAGGTAGTTTGCTAACTGAAATTTCTTTTCATCTTTAATACCCTGAGTGTTTTCTTCTCCTGAATAAATTCTGCGCATCTTTCTCACACCTGACTTACGTTCACGGGTGAAATCTAAATTTTTCAAATCTGATTTTACGCTTATGATGTGAATGCACGCAGTTTAGTATCGCACCAGGCCAAAACGTCTATTCAGTACTTCCAGGTTGTCGATAATTGTCTAATTTAGAACACTTCATTGTCTTGATTGAAACCCTTATTCAGATTAATTCTAATATGATAAAATTTATATATTTGACTACGTGTTCACAATTTTTTAAAACGTTTTTTTTCGTTTCATTTAGAAAACGAATTCTCTTTGATCAGTTTCATAGTATTCATTATCCATCTGGTTTTATTCCTCGAGATGATTTGACCCGATCAAAGGAGCCATTAGATTGGTAAATGTTTCAGGTTGTTTTTTTTCTTTTCTTGCATCACTCATCATGCGTGCTTTATTGTTTATCAATTTTATTAGGCGTGTTTTCTTCAACAGTTAGTTAGTCAGTCATAATCCCGACCGTTGCTGCTACCTTGATGTAGTGGTCGGGCTTGCCTATCGTGATGAACCAATCGAGCTATACTGGCTGGAACAATCGTTCCTCAAGGTCCTACCATGCCAGACAGGTCGGTTAAAGAGCGGTAAGACTAAAAGCAGCAAACCCAAGGTCCGAAGGCGATGTCGTACTGCTGACTGTACAGAGGTGTGACAACAGTAAGGTGTTTCCTTCAGACAACCAGCATGACAGCGATGCTACCTTCCCACAAGAAGGGGTGGGGTTAGAAAAGGTCGACCCTAAAAATGCACACCTCGCCTTATCCTACGGATTTCGGTCTCCGGCGGTAAGGTCCTTTGAAGAACGGAGCTAACACAAAAACTACCCGACTGACCGACCCCAAGCAGTTGTCCCTTGGGCACTGTGGTCACGCTCTCAGGTCATTAAGATCACTTCTAACCCAATTTCCTTTTCAGGTACTCTAGAAGAACCCTTCCACGGTGTGGGCAACCGGGAAGTGATAACTGCCCTCATACCTCTAACAACCTCCGTAATCAGTCATAATCACCATAAGGCCTGAGATAAATATGCGTTAATCCATGTTACAATATTAAGTTTTCATTACAAGTTAAATCGGAATGGTTTCAAAATGATCATAATATCAATGATAGTCAAAAAGACAGTACACTGAAAGCACATTACAAAAAGATGAGGAAAAGTGGTGGATATGTGTGTGAACAGTGGTTCTGTAATTAAAGATCAAGATTGTTAGATTAGGTGTGAATCTTAAACCGGGTTGTTCCTATGCATTTTGAAGTAGAGAAATGATTCTCTCTATCCTTCACTGTATCAGGACATTCAGTTAATGAAAATATTCGCTTTATTTCCATCTCATTCAATCAATTATAATTATCTGTGTACTCTTTATTCGGTAATTTGTACTTCTCATCATACACTTTTCGACTAGTAGCATCTTCCTTGACCTTTATTAGACTGTATACACTTTTTCACTTCTTACGTTAGTTCTTAAAATGTAGTTTTTTAATGATAATTGTTCAGTAAGCTTTGAATCGTTTAACCTTTTTTTCTAGGTTAGGAGATCATATTCACACAAATTTTCTTGATCTATATACACATCTACGTAGAAAAAGTTATTTCATTGAAGTATTAACCTCTACATTTGACTGTTTCAATGCGTCTAATTATGGTAAGTACTTGGAAATTAGTCTGAATTATAAACTGTACTAGACGTTGGACGTACTTCTTATGTATTAATGTTCAGGGAGATAGTCTTATCAGTTGGCACATAAACTTAGCTAATTTCTGAATTATCAGTATAGGGTTGTGGAAATTGTTGAGTTTAGATTGATATGAATGGATCAATATTAGACTACCATTGAAGACCTGGAAGCACTGGACGGTGCACTGCTGAGGAGTCCCATATTAGAACAAATGGATGTCCAGTGCTTCCAGATTTTAATGGTGGTTTAAAATCGATCGATTCATGGTATCAATCAAAATTTTTGAATTAGAATGACAATTACAATCAGAGAATGCAAATCTGCTTGCTGTTCATCAAAGTTACAAGGAAATATTATTATTAGATATTATGATTTTTGATTGTTATTCGAAATCAGTAGTGCTGTTGCCCAACAAGTCGTCGATTTGATCACGGTAAGTGAATGATATGTGGATTCCATCAACTAATGGCTCAATAAAACAGGTGAAATAAAATTAGAATATCCTACGACAGTGTAATAAGAAAAAGAAGACTATCAGAATTATGTGATATGTTAACGCAATACATTTCGAACAATCTATTCACACATATACTTTTTAAGAACATTCATATATTAAAATAAAGGGTCAACTAGACTAGAAACGGAGGGAAAGAGGAGACAAGGATAATCGGTTGATATTACCATGGTAAGTTTAAAGTAAGAACAAACTGTTTATGAATACACCAAGTGGGTTTAAATTTTCGTACGGCTAATGCTTCAATACGCCTTTTTACACTTTTGTACATTACAAATAGCTTAGATTTCTTTATTTCATGTGTTCCTTGAACAGATTATCTCTTCGAATACTTTCAAGTTTAAAGAAAGTTAGTCATTATATTGAGCAACGTCTTGATTCCTTTGGATACATAATAAAATTGATCAACTCATTTTGTTTTTAGGTACATTCCTTATTATTGATCCAGAAGAAGAATTCTTTCCATATGAAATAGAAAAATTGTTTGTAGATGTTACAGATAAAGGATTATCATTAATTGTTTTCGCTGATTGGTATAATACTAGTGTTATGCAAAGTTTACGCTTTTTTGACACTAATACCAGGTTAGTGAAATTTGTGTTAAACTTCATGTATCATGTATCATTATTTTTCTATTTTCCTATTACCCCTTCCAGCCATATAGAATGGTGAAGCCTAGTAGGCCCTTCTGGTGAAGAGTGCTACAGCACGGCACAACTACCGGTGTGGGATAGCTGTTTCTGCAATGCTACGCAGAACCATTACATAACACTGACACAGAACCCTTTTTTGTTTTTATTTGGGCCGACTCTTTTTTTATTTTACCTCTCTTTTTGAACACTCAATAGTTATGCAATGACTCCTTGTAGCACTCTTAATCGTTTTTTGGGTATTGGTAGAGTGGTTGATTAGGCCGACCTCGACCACCCACGATTAACCGCTCACGTTAGTTCATGGAAATAGTCCCATTATCCAGGAGGCACGACGAGGACGTGTGAGTCGTATTCTGCCCCTCATAATCCTATTATTATTGTTATCACGTGTACTACGTATTATGTACGAGATTTCATATTATATAGAAATATTGTGTAATTTCACATCTTTTCTTCTGAATAAGCAAACTATCTCATCATGACACTGATTTGATGGTCAGTGTTTGGTGTGAACACGTAATTATTTAATTGCATGTGTTATGTAATCGTCAATGGGTTGTTGTTGAAGCACTCTGGTTGTAAAACCCATAAATATGTATTTTGTTAATCCAATACTCAATTGTTACTTACTTTCGTAATGACTTGGTATCCATTGTTCGGATACTATCAGCAACAGCCCACTATTGAAAAGAACAAACTAGTTTCTAGGTGAGGAGAAATTAGGAAAAGATGTTGGAAATGGATTGGACACATACTGAGGAAATCACAAAACTGCATCACGAGGCAAGCTTACTTACGCCTGTTACTCCCAATGGAGCATAGGCCGCCGACCAGCTTTCTCCAACCCACTCTGTACTGGGCATTCTTTCCTAGTCCTATCCATTTTTTGTCCATTCTTCTCATGTCTGTCTCTATTTCTTGGCGTAATGTGGTCTTCCTCTTCTCCTTTGGCCTTCAGGATTCCATGTGAGGGCTTATCTTGTGACGCAACTGGGTGATTTCCTCAAAGTGTGCCCAATCCACTTCTAGCGCTTCTTCCTGATTTCTTCCTCCGCTGGAATGTGGTTTGTTGTCTCCCACAGTAACTTGTTGCTGATAGTGTCTGGCCATTGGATCCGAAGTATCTTGCGTAGACAACTATTAGTAAATACTTGTATCTTTTGGATAATGGCTTTCGTAGTTCTCCAGGTTTCCGCCCCATACAGTAGAGCTGTCTTGACTTTTGTATTGAAAATTCTAACCTTGGTGTTGGTTGACAATTGTTTATCACGAGGCAAGCGCTTACCTGGAATCGTGAAGGGGAAAGGAAAAAAGGAAGACCGAAGACTACACTGTGTCAGGAACTGGAAGCAAACATGAATAGAATGAATAGCAAGTGGAAGGAACTGGAAAGGACTATCCAGGACAGAGTTGGTTGAAGAATGCTGATGAGCGGTTTACGCTCATCGTTGAGAGGCAACAGGAGTAAGTAAGTAAGTACTTAACGACTTACTTACTTACTTTGGACTGTTACCCCCCGTAGGGTCATACATCGACTACCTGGCATCTCCAAAGTGTATAACGTGATGACGTTTGACACGAATGGTGCTGGTTTCGAATCTCGAGGTAAACGTCAACTCTTGGATTCAAGTACATCCAGCTGGCGAGTTTTAAGTAGTAAGAGACACGCGTCATGGATTTCACTGTTAGTCTAATCTATTTATTATTAGTTTCTTTATCATAGTGACCTATTAGAAATTCAATGGATGTAGTAGATTTAAAGATGAGTAGATATAAAGATGAATTTATGCAATCGGTTACTTATACAAATGTGTTACTTAAGTATATGAATTATGAAAGGTTTTGATACTTCTGTTGCCAAATAATTAATGTGTATCCAAAGTTTATATTCATTTTCTAGAAAAAACGACTTCAATTCTTATGATCATTATAAGCATCGCTTAAGGTCATTCATATATATACATCAAACGTTTATGACTTCAATATGTCATATTATGGAAACCTACTTTCTAACACATATCTCTATTAGTTTTCTTTGTTTTCTCTTTTTGACTTGATCTTACGTTTTTCTAGACGTTTATGGACTCCAGACACTGGTGGATCAAACCTACCTGCTTTGAATGATTTACTTCGACCATTTAACATTGAATTCGGGTGAGAATTTTGTTATTTTATTCATTTGTTGTTGAATCCTTTGTGATTATTATTTCGATCCTATTGTTATTAATTATTGATGAGTGAAATAATGTTTAATTTAACTTCACTGACTTGTATATAGTTCAGATCTTAGTCAGTTAGCCAGTCATAATCAACATAGAGCATAGCACAAATGTTTGTTGGTCTCTAGTTGTCATAAACACTAGGAATAGTTTGTTTATAGAATAGTATTAGGATTCTTTTGATCACATTCTTCAGTGAGAGATGATAACATAAGATTTGTTTCTGAGTAAAGTGAAATGTTCCAGCCACTAAGACACGAGACAGAAGTCAATAAGTAAGTTAATCGATATTTGAAAACTTAACGAATAATAAGTATGCAATGGTGAGATTATAATTTATGGAAGACCTTTGTGCAACAATCAAACCACCTTGGAAATGTTAACTCACATACCAGGGTGACATGAGGGTAGTAAATCGGTGTGAATAATCACGATGAGGATTTACAGTTGGACGTTATGGTTTGGAATTAGATTTAATATTTTCATCACGAACTGATATCAGCTATGATGTAAATCAGCTGAATGGTTGGATGGATTTACCGCTAAAATTCAAGACCTGCTATCCTAAATCAGATTGGTGCGTCGATAAATTATACTCTCGCTGTATATAAATGATACTTTTGCATACAGTTCAGAAATTAGCTAAATAAATTCACGGAATACGTGTTCATGTATTTTAGGTATCTTTTGGAAAATTAGGAAGGCTGATCAGTCTATATACTTTATCGATTGTGATTATTACAAACCACATTTCATACAAATTTTACCACTATCATTCCGTTAAACTTCAGCTAATATATAATCCAAACCTAATTGACAAATGTCGATCACTATGATTGAATTCATTCGTAAAGTTCTTCTTCTTCTTTAAGAACAGAAATCTCCAATTTGACCCTATATGTTATTTAGACTCAACTCGTTTGTGTAACTATGGTAATAAGACGCCGAACACGTGTTTCGTTGCATGAATTTATTTCAAAAACTCGTTCATCCAGACAGACATTCAGAGTAATTTAGAAGCGGTAAAAATGTAGTGGAGTGAAAAGGCGAGCGATACAGCTCTATTTTCAGAAAGCGTGACTGAATATTTATAGTCAGGCAAAAATAAGCATCAGCCACGTAGTGAATAATGTTATATCCTGCCGACGAATAAATGAATGGTAACTACTAGGAGTTAGTTATCGCCTATTATTACATATATTCTTATTGTATAACTATTAGGTAACTATATTATATGTATACTCACATTCGTTTTGTTATAAGCTTCCATTTGACCTATTGACGACTATTATACAATTTAGTGTTCTTAACTTATTCCCAATTTATCAGTTACAGTCTCTCACACTCACAGCCACTTTTGGCTTCATCTTGTGTGATTATTATTTTTCATTTTATGATGTGATGCGGTCTGGTCTACTTGTGTATAAACCAAGTATGTCTGAAATACATGATTCATACGGTGGAAGCTGAGATTGTGTTCTGAACTCCGACAGATAGACTAGGCGAGACGGACCAATAAGGACTCTTGATTGACTCTATGCTGCTCATACTGGTTAACACGTCACTGGTTAGACACAGTTCCAAGGTTGTATAAGTCGACGTTGTGATTGGCAATGTAGTCGAGTGATATTCGATGGGGCTAAGGACATGTGCTCTTATAAAGATAGTCAAAGTGTTAATAAGCTAGTGATTGACAAGGTTGAAATGTGACTCAAGAAAAATGAATCAATTGATCTGTTTCTATGGTAGAATAACACATGTTTGCTTGACCTGGTACTAGACCCTACTAAGTAACTATCAGAATGAACCGTTCTTTTTTGTTTCATGTTATTTATTATCTTTCCGTTGGCTTTTTTAATACATATCCAATTTCTCGGATTTTTCATTCTGTCGTTTATTCTATTTTCTATTGATAACATTTTGATAGTGATTCTGTTTTCGCTGGCAATTACGTAATAGGACATCGAACTGGTAAGTTAATGTGTTATTTCTATGTAATAAGGAGTGGATTGGATTTTGATGATTTTCTATTTTCATACTGTGTTTCCTCTGTATTTTGTATTGTTTTAATGTTAATTGGTCAATTATACGCCAACAATGATGTCTCGTACTATGCAACTGCTAGACTCAGATTCACAAGGAACATTAGTTCCTGAAGGACTGCAGGTACAGCTTACCGACGAGCACCCGCTAACATGATACGTTCATTCAGAGTGTTCTCTCGACTAACTGCAGCCATTTAACTGCAAAACATGATTTTTATGTTGAGTCACTTAAACTAATAGCCATAATGCAACTTGATTGATAGAATTCTATTCATTTGTTGAAAGACATCCACATGCAGGTACTAGTATTCTGCACATTTTATCCAGCTCTTAAGGCCGTACATATTTCATGCCCATAACATGTAATAAAGCATATTTTGTGAGTGGAAACAGGTAACCAAATCAGTCGACTCTATGCTGAGATTTTGTTGACATGACATTTTACGTTTCTCAAACCAGAAAAAACATAATGAAACACTCATTATCATACAGTACACTCGAAATACTCGGCATTTTTGTCAGCATTAACCTGTCTACCATTGAGTTTGTATCCAGCGGTGGTAATGTCTGACCTCAATCAATCCACAATACCGCGCAACCATCTTTTATTATCTTTGGTGAGTAATTGCTTCATATCTACCGGTCACGGATGCACATTGAGATTCAGGAAATTTCCTGTTGAAGCTAGTCACTACTGAGCACATAATAATTGTTAGTATGTTGTTGAAGAGATTGTCGTCTGGAAGTTAAAAATTCGCGAGATTCCAAAGGTCCTTTCTTCATGTTTTAGGGAAATTCAATCATCTCTACACGTCCGTAATGACATACTTTCATCGTTAAACCTTTCCCAATATCACTGATCCGTCTACTACTTAGATCCTTTTGCTATTCTTCTTGAAAATTTCATCTCACTGCTTTTTATGGTTTGATAAAATGTGCTCTTTTTTGTATTATACATACTTTAACTATGTGTGATTGACGACTGACTTAGTGTTTCAATACATTCTTATGTAAATGTATATGTTAGTTAGTTGTCGATGTAATTTATCTCAAGTTCAATACATAAGCATATTTCATTGTTCTGAATGTATTGAAATCGTAGTACTAAAGGAATGTCTCGTTATGTATGTATATATATAGCTATGAGCGAGATCACATGTAGGGGACAACCAATTTATTGTTTAATACAAGATTACATAATATCTTCGTACAATATGAGAATCATACATTAAGGACTTCAATTGCAACTCTTCCATCAATTGCCCATTACATTCTGTATTATTCGTTCAATTCACAATTCCTTTCTATCTGCCTTTTTGTTTTCGTCAACTCGATCTTCTTAGCCTTCCACTGTCATACCCTTCACTTCTGACTAGTGTTACATACTACTTATGTTGAAAGATGTAAGTAGCATACACCACAATATAGACATAAATCAAGTTTACATCTTATGTTCATTAGATATACTTTGTCTCATCACAGTTTTTCACAACTAAAGTGCTAACTATCTTTCATGTTGTTAACTTTGTTCATGCAGAATCATTGTTTGCTCTTCCTTTTTCTCAGTTGCATATCATTCAGGTAGCAGTTTAAGAAAATTTCCTAATCGAGCTATCGCTAATCATACTGGTCGAACTGTACTTTTAAAAGCTAATCTAGTGGATATTGGTAATCAGTTCATTCAACATGATTCCATGTTTTTAAAGTCAGAATCAGTAACATCATTGGAAAGTGATAAAATCCTTGGTAATTCTGAACCAAATTTACGTTTAAAACCAATAATTGATAAAGATCCAACACCAACTATACTTGGTCTATGGACTCCTATCGTTGAAAATGTAATTAGTGAAATGGGACGTTTGTCAATTTATGGAGATTCGGATTGTTTAAGTTCTACGCATTTAAATTCAAGTAATTCGTTTGTTCGCTATTGTTATTCCATGATTCTTTCACCTACAGATAACAGTAAATGAAATGGTAAAGTGTATATGAGGTGAAACAAAAGACAGACATTCGAAAAGGGATTTCACCTCAAACGGTGAATAAATATGCCTAAAATAATAGTATATGTGGATATATAATTCACAACGCTAGTGTTATCTTCTGCGGTCTGATTCATTGACGATATACACTTCGTGCGGTCAACCAGACCTACTGTGCAGGTGGATGAAGTAAAATGAATAGAAAGTTTTGATAATCAAAATGAATTTAAGTGTGCACAAATCATAAAACTTTACGCATATTTCTCCTCCCTTACCCGAGATGTCCACATATAAGCGGAGATCTTGGATAGGAAATAATTTGTTTCCTCCATTAATGTTCCTCATATTTCGATTTCTCACCGTTCGACCTTGAGTTGGTATGACGTGTGCGAACTCTCCCCACCTTTGACTGTACCTGGGCATTCCAGTGCATCTGATATCCTCGTAATACACCGGTGTTGAATAACTTCTTCCATGTTGACCTAAAAGATCGAGCGTTTCTGCAGAATCTCTTGAAAATTAGAGCAGTTGAAGTAATATCATTATAACTCTTTCCATTCCCCTGATATCTTGATCTTCACGCAAAATAAATTCATACACACTCTATGCCTAATTATTATTTTTAATTAACACTGCTATGGATTCAACTACTTTATGTTCAGTGAATATACGTTTTCCATTTTAAATTGATCATTAAATTATTGAGTTTGCTCTAATGATAACTACTTCACTTTACACGGTAAAAGGATCATTCAGTCAGTCACAACGTAGAACTTCATACGTACGTACATCAGTTCGAGTTGCCATATCACATTAACACAGAGATGAAGTTGTCGATTCAAATCCCATAGTAGTAGAAGTAGTAAGAGTATAAGCATTATGTGAAAGATTAGGGTTTGAAGAAATTATTGAAGAAGCATAATACAGTGAAATAAATTTGGAAAGACAAAAAGGATAGGGACATAAGGAATTCGGAAGATTAGAATTTGGTAGAACACAGAGAGTGGATGCACCTTCGCCATTGCAAACGATTCAAGGTCTCTAAGCATTGATTGCTATCATCTCGCGAATTCCAACCAGGTGGTCTACACCTACCAACATGGCTCAGTCCACTTGTAAGCGACTTCAGGGATTTATGCCACGTTTTGGTCTGGCCGACCCTAGCTTTCTTCCAACCTACTCCTACACCATAAAACATTTCACGTCGGGGCAGTCGGTGGTCGGGCATACGTAACACGTGTCCCAGCCATCTCAACTGATGAAGTTTCACTACTTCATCAATCGATTTGCCATCCTTACCTAGTACCCGTTTCCTAACAACTGCATTACCTACCCGGTTGTTTGCAGGATATACGAGCAAAGTTTCGAAGACACCTATGATCGAGTACTAGTAGCCTACGAATATCCTCTACTCTTATCGGCCATGTTTCACTGCCATAAAGTAGTATGGAACGAACTGCTGCACAGTAAACCAGTCCTTTGGTTGATAAACGGAAATCTCGCCTACGCCATAAATGACGCAAGCTGGCGAAATCTAGACAAGCCTTCTGTATCCGTGCTGAGATTTCGTCAGCACGGATCACAGATTTTCACTGATTATATATCATCAATAAAACAAAGACAGTGACCGAGTATGCTAACTCGATGTATCAGTGTATATAAGTTACTATATTCCCTAGTGTTTAATCGCAATGCACAAGCAACAATCTCACTAACTCTAAATCAGTATAATTCAAAAACTCACAAAATAATAGAACTTAATTGCAAATAAAAAAACATCATAACGAAAACAGAAACTCCCATCATATGCATAACTATGTGGTTTATAATGCATAACAGAACAATAGGTATATAATAATTCGTCACCTACAAGAACGATCAAACACATAATATATATAATGGTAGGCGACTGTGGAATAGTCCTTAAAGTCCTGTCTTTCATACTTATCTAATGTACATCGCCAGTATTTAAGTCCCTTTTAAACGGCTTTATTTCCTTTTTCTTTCTGTAAATATAGATTGCTTTTGGCTGTTAGATGCATTGCTTCAATTCTCAACCAGTAGTATGGGACGAATCCCACGAATTTTAATTGAACAAATGTTTACACCGAATACAGAAATTTGGATTGATTCCTCACTGACAGCACCTTTACGCGCAAAAAGTTTGTTCCATCCACCTTTTTATAATATTTGCTTTCTTCCCTAATTAAAAGCAACTGACCAAGCGTTTTCGTGTAGGTTGGTTAGCTACTGAGCCAACTTTTAGAGTAGTTTGGACAGTGATTCAATATTTTGTTGCTTAAATTCTCTATATTGTTTCAAATACTGCTTCCGATTCCCTATATCAACATCAATATAATGTTATTCTACTAATCAAACTGAAGCATATTGAACGTCGTTACTCTTGGTTCTTTATTAATCTACAGTTCAGTATTCTTATTAGTTGGTTACCGTTTGCGCTAGATTTCATTTGTTTGTGTGGTTGTACAGATTCCGGCATTTTGGAAGGATACTTATAAAGGAATAATATATTTGTAAAATCTCAGCGAATGAATTTGTAGTAAATCCAACGTTTCGCCTGGCAATCTGGTCGAAGCTTTTTCAAGGAATTATAATCAAACATCAAAATTATCGAATATAAATAGGTACACGGTTCTTATAAAGGTAACTGAAGAAAGTAGATTGAAAGGAATCTCGCTAGCATGTTATTGTTTGTAGCACAAAATGACATTCATAAATGAACTAACTCTAGTGGTTATTGATGCATTAGCTTCGTACATGTTTTTCGTCATTGACAGAAATCTATGAGGTATAGAGAGATCTTTCTTTTATGATTGACCTTTCCTGATTCCCTTATTTGTTTATGCAAAGAAACCGCATCGCTCCAAATGCTGATTGTCTTAGAAAAACATGTTACTGCCGTCACACTCTAGTATCGTCGATAGTACGGATTCACACGTAGACTTTAATTCATTGCTCTTAGTCTTATAGCTCATCAACTGACCTAGTTCATATGACAGAACAATAAAATACCAAGTATTTTAGCCAAAATAACTAGATTTGGTTATCTTCTTTATGTAAACTTGACCATCACCAAATTATTCTCGTTGAACGGCGTTACTCTTCGTTCCTTCTTTAACTAGAGTTAAGGATTTTTATTAGTTAGATACCGTTCGCGCTAGATGTTATTTGTTTGTGTGGTTGTATAGGTGTGTGGGCGTTTCTCACTATCCAGATTCCGGCATTTTGGAAGCATACTTATAAAGGTAACTGAAGAAAGTAGATTAGAAAGAATCTCGTTAGCATGTAATTGTGTGATTGTAGCACCAATGATAATGAATATATCTTGATTACAATCACGATTGAATTGGATCTGTGTTTATGCACTTCTCCCTTTCTATTTTATTTTACAAGATTCTCAATTAAATCTATATAGTAATGTGTTAAGAAAAGAATGGAATTTATCTACATTGAATACTAGTTATCTACCAATTGAAGCTTATTATTTTGTTGAATTATGTTATATCGCTCCAAAAGCTTCTATATTGATAGATAATGGTAAACCAAATGAGTAAGTCTTAATTATCGTTTTCGTTTCTTCGTGAAGTTTATATGGGTTTAACAATTACATTGAGTAGTATCAACACACATACACACCCATTGAGTTTTTCAATAAATACTCGGATAATATTATAATGAATGGCTTTATTCAATATAACATTTCGGGGACAATATAGAATTTTCTGTACGTAGCACTTCAACTAGTTTCTTTCTGTTATTTCGTGCTCCATCCTGACAATGAATACTGAGTAATATCCAGTTAGATGTTAGCAGTTCAGCAATCAATACCTGAATTATATTGATTCTTGTCAATACACATCGCCAGCCAACATAATATCTGTTTTGTAACTTGTCCAGCGAAATGTTGTTCACTTCTCATAAACACCGCTTATTTAGATATATCTAAATGGAAGGAACAGGTAACCCAGTTATATTCAAGCAGGCCGACTACAATCACTTTCAATGTATTCTCAAGCAATCGAAGTATTTCGATAAGGACTGAATATTTAATGTCATATTTTTGAGAACAGAACTTTTCTTTGTTGTTCAGATGCATATTTATCAAGCCGATCAATGCTGATTGGCAGAAATAATTCAGATAGTTAAAACATTTATTTTTTTATTTTATTTAAACACATGAATATTGGTACAAGGAAGCACCAGATACATATGCGCCATACAAATCTCATACGATTTGCTTGAGGGCTGTGATACTGTCCAGGTGCCCAAACTGAACCAGGTGGTTTTCTTAGGGGCCCACACCCGGAGCCGTTGACCGAAAGATCTGATCCACAAGGCAGTGGAGCATCGTGAGGAGATGCATTCCCATGGTAGCCGTGACCAACGATTGGTTCATACGCCATTTGTCCCTTCAGGATACTGGAGCCTATGTGCACCATTGGTTTGGAATCAGGGTTTTCCAACTCCCCTAGGTGGACCCTCCGTGTCCACCAACCCGATTAAAGCACCGGACATTCGCTTTTCGTCCTCTCACTTTCGTAAACAACAGTAATGCCACGAGAAGGCAGTGGGTAGGACTTCTCTGGCAGAGGCTATATATTTGCTGGCCATGTGAGAGCATTTGCAGAGGGAGAACGGACTCTCCCCACTCTCGGCCGTACTAGGGCATTTGGGGGCAGTTAAAACATTATTAATTAGAAGTTGTTCAATGTTCCTTCAATTAGGGTGTTCACTAATTATATTCTGCCTTTTGGAATGAAATATTGTAAGAGAGAATTTTGGGCTGTTTATTATGTTAACTCTGTTCCACATATTTTTTCTAGTCCCCTTAAACCTAAACCATTTCGCAAAAATATAATGCTCATTTACTTCATTTAGTTTATTCGACAATTTTGAAATAATTTCCGTTAGATTTCAATAAACGGACTAGGTATGTAATCATATCATGAATATTTCTAAGTCCTAGCAGTATAAGTGGCGTCACTCGTGAAATAAGGCAATAATACTCCCATATACGACTCGCCAACTCTCGTATGTCTCTGCATTAAGTGTGTACGTTCACACTGAGACTTTAATATCAGCAATAAAAAAAATTACAAACGCTTAGTAAGAATTTCTCCAATCCTCTTTCAACAAGTCAATGAATATGTGAACTCAATAGCTTAGTGGATAACGTGTTGCCCGATTGAAACGATAACTACTTTGTTACAATCTAAACGTGAACATTGATATGCACTGGAATCCATGCACATCGATCGGATAAGTCTCCAAATCTCCCCCAAATGCCCTGGTACGGCCGAGAGTGAGGAGAGTCCGCTCTCGCTCTCGAAATGCTTTCACATGGCCGCGCGAATATATAGCCTCTGCCAGGGAAGTCCTACCCACTGCCTTCTCGTGGCATTACTGTTGTTTACGAAATTGAGAGGTCGAAAAGCGAATGTCCGGTGCTTCAACTGGGTTGGTGGAAAAAGCGAGTCCACCTAGGGGAGTTGGAAAACCCTGATTCCAAACTAATGGTGCACATGGGCTCCAGTATCCTGAGGGAACAAATGGCGTATGAATCAATCGTTGGTCACGGCTACCATGGGAATGCATCTCCTCACGATGCTTCACTGCCTTGTGGACTAGACCTTCATGTCAAAGGCTCGGGGTGTGGTCCCCTTCAGAAAACCACCTGGTTCAGTTTGGGCACCTGGACAGTATCACAGCCCTCACAGATTTGTGCGTCGCATATATATCTGATGCTTCCTTGTACCAATATTTATGTGTCTAAATAAAAACAAAAAATAATAAGTCCCCAAATCAGATGAAATTTACTTCTTGGATTGTAAGACATGGATTGCCGTATCATTAGATCTGCTTAATCAGATAGATGACAGGAAGTCTGTATAAAATACCCTGTCACTTAGCATAACCTCATCATTTCAGTTATAATTTTGATTATTCATGGGTAAATTAACAGTAATATTTCTCTTACATTTTCCAGATCATTCTATCATCCACAAAACTTATTGCTCTATCCAGTAGAATTATATAATCCATCAAAACAATTATATACTACTCATTATTGTCATTCATCCATTTCAATGTTACCATCTAATAAGAACTTATTCCAATTCATGAAACCGAAATTGTTATTACAGTCTATTAATGACTTTATACAACTTGATATGTATATGTCCTTTAAAAATCATAAATTCAATTTCGTGTACATCATTATACTACTTATAGTAGTGTGCTATTTTTGTAAACGTGGTATCATGTTTTGCGGTGACAGTGTATTATATGTAACAGGATGGATTTTCTGTATGATTCGATATGTGATGGTGCGTATTTTATTTCGTTTTTATAATTTATGGCGTACTTATATTAGTGATTGTTCACAAATGAGATTCAGCAAGATAAATGCTACTAATAGCTCTACTACTACTACTACTACTAGTAGTAGTAGTAGTAGCAGTAGTACTACTGTTGAAATATCACGACTGTCACCATCTATTGTTCAGAAAATTAGCCAACAGAACAGATCTAATATACATATATGAGTATATAGAGGACAAATAATTGGTCAGCTTGTGAATTGCATATTCCTGTATTGATCGATTACGGTTTTGTGTAGGTCAAGTGATTTGATCTTCCAATGATTTCTTTACATCATATCCCTTTTTCTCAAATGTATATTAAGTTCATCCATGTATTGTGTTTGATTTCAATTCATTTGTGTATCCCTTTTCGCTTTCATATTTTCACCTATTTTGTAAATAGAAATGTGTTTCGGTATAAAATGATACTTGTTTTTCAAAGTATAACGATATATATCGCAGCATTCAATATTCCATTGAGAAACAAGGTACTTTTTGTAAGTAGTATGTATTTGTTAATCAATCAGTTAATTATATTTGATTGAATATAATTAATAAATGATTCCACGTCAAACAATAGACATGCATGAAACTGACTAGCACAACGTACTCAGAGGGCTAAGAAATGTGTCGATGATAACAGAAATTTGTTTAGTTACAATAAACTTGACGAAGATAATTTGGAGAAATTAGCCTACGCATAATTTGATCCTGTATTTGTATGGATTAGAAGGATTCGTAGGTGGCTTTGAGCTGTGTTATGTACTGCTAAACAATGATGTTCAGTTACGTTAACAAACGAAGTGATCTTTGAAATACTAAATGTAAACGTCATGTATTTATCATTGTATCACTTTTGCCGTATCTCTAGTTGAACGGAACCAGCAATCAGATTACAAATATTCACAGAAAAGCATTCAAATCTTCAGTTATATAACAATTTATTAGGATCAGATTATTCAACGAGTTCAGTGAATGTCTAAATGAATATTATTTCTTTGAATTAAGAGCTAGACTCGTACATTAATTTAACGAACTGTAGTCATTAAATGAAACTCACAAACATACCGATCACTACTATGTGTCTTATCAAAATGAACAAATATTATGAATCACGCTAATATAATAGGATAATAATGTCATTCAATTGGCAGGTTACGTGAAACGGTGATAGTTTACAAGCACATCAGACGACATTGACGTAGTGGCCGTTTCAGTAACGAGTTGATTGGTTGATTATAAACATAACTCACAACGCATAAACGATTGTACATATTAGTTTACATGTATGTACAAACACAGGTAGGAAATGACAATCATGATCTGCAAGTAATAGTGATTGGACACCTGGTGAAGTGATTACAATGGGAAAGAACTCCGATGGGTAAATAGGGGAATAAGATGGACAGACATCTTCTCCTAGTGAGAAATATTCAGTTAGAACGGGTCAAAGTGTTTAATTTCGTAGCTGAATTCATGAGTCCATATAAGCTAGACCGTATTAGTATGTGACTCATCACTCGTGCTTGTCCACTAACTTGAACTCGGTATTCGAACTATCTAAACCACTGGACCGGCATCCAACGGTGTCAGCGTCAAACTTCCATCAGCCTATGAATTTAACTATTCAAATTATTACAATATCCACAAACTCTGATCATATGGTTTATATCAATCAATTAAATGAAATGAGATATTCATCTGTCCTTATATTTATTACGGCAAAGTAATATTATGCAATGATCGAACTCCTTGTCTTTCCATCTGAATAGTCTTCAAAAATATCAGTAGTATAGGCAAACATTCATTTATTTTCCCTCACCAAAACACTTTTCTTAACTCGTTCACAACCTTATTCGAAGATTTAAATTCCTTTGTTACAGAAATTGTTGTTCGTGTTGTCTAGTTCATTTGTCTAAATCTATTTATTTTAACTGATCTATTTACTTGTTTTCTCGAACAACTGAAATCTACACCCGACATTAAAATCATCTATATTTCATCTTAGATGATCACTTATTACGTCGATCTTATTCGCTAATTCGAATAACGGATCTTTAGATAGCTGCTGCTGTTCTAGCAGCAAATAGAAAAAAATTGACAATTCTTTAAACCTAATCCCAGTATATTATGACATAGGGTCTGTATACTGTGACTAAGACTATGCAGTCATTCATACGTATCGTCGTGTGAAGTTCACATAACTGCCAATAAACAAGTGTGATTATTTTCTATTGTTGTTCGAATTAAGGATTATGTATATTTGGAATACAAAATACTTGATGTGATGGATATAATTTTTATTCAACAGTTTTGCTAAGTCTAAACTAATTGATCAATAGGAGTGACGGAATTCCTGATTGTATCTGAAAAGTAATAAAGTAAAAATTTATCATATTTAGATTGTTCATGATTATTGAGAGTGATATCATACTAAGTAAAAAGAAAGAATTCACGGCAACGACTTTCCTGTTCAGAAGATCACTGCAACATTTCATAATAGAAATGTGATTGTTGGTCTTTATTGTTTAACCGTCAACATGATAATTTACAATCAAAATCACGAATGAATATGATACTGTTTAAAGTCTACATACTAAGAGGTTTCTCATATACCTGGAGCTGCCGTTGAAAACATTTTGGTGAAACATTAGTTGTTTGTATGTAAGTAATCCATTGGGTAATGTTTCACACACATTTCAAGATAATATCAAACTAGTTCGTACAAATATATACATATATATGTCATATCCCGATCAGTAGAATTATTGAGTTTCGTGCCTTGACTCAGTATAAGCCACTTCTTCAGAGTATAAATAATCAAATTAAATTATCGCAAGTTTAAATAGTGCAGAGAAACAAAGCTAGCCACCATTTATCGTGCCCCATAATGATTGTGGCTTAAGGCAGTAATAAATTATTCCGCACAGGATGTACATGTGTCAATAAGAGACTAATCAACTGGAATGCTAAACATGAATGGGAAGTTTCAAAAGAATAACACAAAGTGAATTGAAGCTTCACTCCATTCAACAGGCTAGTGACCGCCTAGATTCACTAGCTTGGTGGATAACGCTATGGCGTTTGAAGCGTGTTTTAGTGTGAAAATCAACACTAGGATTCAGGTACATCCAGACGACAAGTTCGAAGTAGAATGAAACGTGAGTCCTAGATTCCACTGGTAACCACCATCCATCTCTACACACGTGGTTGCATACAACTGATGGGAAACCACGAAATATAAGGAATTCATATTATTCGACATCAAAAGCTTACTTGGCTTTATTCAAATTCATAAAGGGTAGCAATAGCATGAAATTCGCAAATACTGTCTATACATGATCTTGAACACGAAAATTTTTCTTTACAATTAAATTTGCTTAATAAATTGATTTATTCATGCTCTTACGCTTTTGAAATACTTTGTTCTTGGATTAATTTCCATTTTCAGATCGACGATCATCTAATGAATGATAGAAACATACATAGGTAGTCAACAGGGTTTCATACTTGCAGACAAATCACATCTATGCAATATAATGATGAATGATTAGATACTAGATCAAATGACAATGTAAACGAGCAAAAAGGTTGTTGGAAACTATTAGATTAATATTTCGGGATGGTCGAAAATTCGCAACGATTGATTTGAACAGTTCATACGGTGATTCTTATCACATACTTGATCTAAATAAGCTCAATGTAGTATCAATAACGTGAGTGAAAAAGACTTATCGTCTGAAGAGATCGAGATGACAAACTAACACAACGTTGTGAGGAATAACGAATTAAAGACTGAAGATAAATAGATTGAATTCCTTAGCTAACAGCTAAGAAAATTAGAATTCACTTAAATACTAGCCCGAATATCAACAAACGAAAAACGGGGATGCGCACTGTTGAGGAGTACTACGATGGGACGAAACCGCCCTTCACTGCTTCCAGGTTTTTCATGGTGATCTAGCTTCAATCGACTCATGATATAAACTATTATAAAACGTTATTGCGAAATTCAGAAAACTGAAGTGAATCCAATGAGCAATGATGTGGAAAATTATTCGAAATAGCTCGAAAAATTAAATGCAACAGTCCGAATTGTCTGGGTAAGCATTTGTTAACACTCAGCAAAATTTAAGACAACATGAATCGACGAAGCTTATGATGATCAATCAAGTGATCTGCATTATCATAGCGTAACTGTTGAAGAATGAGATTCAGTCGTCTAGAGAAATATGGAGTTTTGAGTAGTTCACATCAAAAACAATGTTGCTTAAAGAAATCAACGAGAATCCATTCAATGAATTTCGAGAAATGACAATGTTAAATATCAACTCTATTCAAATGTCATATGGTTACTGAAAGGCTCTCAAATATTCAGTAATCTATCTATGTTTGATAGCAAATACGTTGGACACTGGGATATGGTGGATTTGTTAGTTTCTAGTACCGTATCAAGCTCACATGTATCATTTTCGCCTCTAGACAAATCATTTCGTTCATTTTCTTGAGTCATATTTAGAACTTGTTCATTATTCTCGTGATAACACTTTGACTGTATTTTATGAGTCTATGAGTATACATAGCCTACACCATTCGTTATATCTTTAGTTTATTTTTACCCGGTTATAAATTTTCAGTCACGCTGAACGTAGTCTACATATGTCGGGTAATGTAAGCAAACACTTGAGAGCTTTAATTATAATGATTAACTGAGTTCCAGCATCGATTTACCGAATCATAAAAAGCTTGAAATGAATCATGATGCAAACAAAAATTTACTTACGAACATTAGGGACGGCATCGCACCTATTTTCAATGAATTCCACTAAAAGGTACAGAAATCAAAGTTGTCAGATTCGTCATAATGTCAATATTGTCATTCACTCAAAGGATTTATACTTACGCAAGTCGTTCATGTTTGGACACAGGAGTCCCATATCAGAATCTGAATAATTTATAGAAGAACACCGATTAGAATTTTCATAATGTTTATATGAAGAATATGAGTGGTTGCTTCGAATTGCTTAGGGTGATGAATTTCATCAGAAAGCAAATATTGAAATGAAGCAAATTTAACGTGGATTAAAATTTACGATTTCCCACCTCACACGGAGTTTTTATACTTCAAGGAGTCATGACTAATCTGTTACTTAATTTCAGAGAGGACATGATGACAAGCATCAATTTTATACAAGCGATACTCGATCATTCAGATGGTAACAAATGTTGTAAACCCTCTATCAATGTTCGATGTTCAGTAAGTTAGAGACTAATAAATGTTGACAGTAGTTAGATTATGAAAGTTCGTCTGTTCTGTGTCTGATGTTACTGAGTAGAATATCGTGAAAGTCGGTATCGGTGTGCTCAGCCTAAAACTGTTTCAAGTGTACACTCAGGTCGTGTTTATAGTTGATGTGTGTCCACTGTGAATGCATTCAAATAACAATCATTTCTGTATCTCGCAAATAGATAAATGATACTTAATTGCAAATAAATGTACTTAGCATAAAATTAAAACTCGGTAGGTGTGTTCAATTCATAATCAAGTGTGTGACTATCAACAAAACACTCGAACTCTTACAAATTGTTGATCGGGGCCCATTTCTTTACAGCATCTCCACACAATATATCGCTGAACGTAGTCTACATATGTCGGGTAATGTAAGCGAACACTCGGAGTGTTAACTGTAATGATTAACTGAGTTCGAGCATCGATTGACGAATCACACAAAGCTTGGAATGAATGACGATGCAAACAACAAATTAATTGTTTATTGCCACCCATAGTTATAACACCTATTAAGAGTGAATTGTTAAAACTCGTTAGATCTGTCACATGTAAATTTAATTGCTTTGCACTTTTCCTGCCTACTGAAAAGTTTCCACACTGAAGTCACTTCATACCATCTTGTTGAAAACACCGATACCCAAGTTGATTTCAAGGTGTAGTTTATCCGAATGTTATGTAATATGGTGCATAGCTTCATAAACCTCATTTCTCATTTTATCTCCCATGTATTTTAGGCCATGATATATCTCTGCATAGAGTGACGGCATCTAATATAGCTGATTATTGATGTCTTTTAGTCCGTGAGGATATATATGCGTGAGTGCATTTACTGCAACGCTATTTCATATGTTGATTTCTAGTAAAGCAATGAGCAAGAATTCTCGTCACTTTTTCTTCGTACATTCAATGCAGGTGCGTATCTATTCTACGCTGAATCTTTAGATACATAGTCAGATAGGTGTGTGTTATTTCTCCTTATACAAATTTGGCCAACTAAACTATCATTACAGTAATAAGGGGAAATTCAGATTACCATCATTGTTTAAGTCATTTTCATCAGGATGATTGTCGAGTACTTTAAAGAAAGAAAGTAAAACATGTTAGCCTCATCAAAATGTCAACAAGATTCATTCATGCTATTTGTGATTAGTCACTATTATTGATTGTTCACAAAAGCTTTGGTCAATCGTAGTAAAATTCTGTTTCAAATTTTCAAAAAGAACACATGGAATCTGATGTTGGTCTGTAGTGCTAGGAATATTGTGAGGTGTGAAACGGCACTCACACATGCTCTCTCTCCTAATCTGACTTGCAAATGAATTCATTCACACTGATGAGAAATATTTTCACTACCTGTAGATGAATAATTGAACTTGATATGAGCTTTCTCTATTTGGAGCACATAAAACATCCAACACTATTCAATCTCATATTAACTGACAAATTTATATTCGTTTCCATTTGTACTGTATGTGAGAGAGAGAGAGAGCAGTGTGTGTCATATTTTATTTTACGTCGGACATCATCTCAGCTCGCAATGTGGACAGAATACAAAGAAGAGGAAATACAACTTACGATGAGTGGAGACGCCCACGCAACTTTGTTTAAGGTATTTAACTGAAAAGTACAGAAATCCAAGTCGTCAGATTCCTCATAATGTCAATGTTGTTATTCACTCAAAGGATTTATACTTACGCAAGTCGTTCATGTTTGGACACAGGAGTCCCATATCGGAATCTGATTAATTTATAGAAGAACACCGATTAGAATTTTCATAATGTTTATATGAAGAATATGAGTGATTGTTTCAAATTGATTTAGTGTGATGAATTTTATCAGAAAGCAAATATTGAAATGAAGCACATTAAACGTGGCATAAAATTTATGTATCCATTAACCAGAACAGTCTTCAATTGATCGAGAATCACAAGTCTTCATAATAAATTACTGAGAATAATGCATCTGGCCAAAAAGAAATTTTGCATCAATGATATTTTCTATGCTTTCGAATTGTGTTTTGCACTCAGAATTTCATAATAACGATCATGATTACTACTAATCATTCCGAACAATCGTGTTCATACATTAAAGTAACAAAATCACGTCAAGTATTCACCGTTCTCCGACAGTTGAAATCGTCAAGCATTCGCAATCACTGCGAAAAAGAACAACTTTCCATGAGAAGTCAAGTTAACTGATCAGAATGCTGTGTGATTACACTAGCGAAATGAATTGATTCTTCAATCCAACTAGATCTGACAACCATGAGGCGTTATAACTGTTATACGTGAAAACCGTCTGACTACCAGTGCATAGTTTAAATGGATTGAATGACTTTTTGTGGTTAACGTTTTTACGTCAGTCACTGTTCTACGGGATGGGGTCGTCAACCCATGAAACACCCTTTTACTTCACCAGGACACAGGACCGGGGATAGCCCCTAGAGTGGCTGCAGGCGGAGCAAACGAACCCACACATAAAAAGAACAAAATCACACGAAATGAATTAATTATTCAATCCAACTAGATCTGACAACACATGACATGATGTAAGTCATCGAGGATCATCATTGATGATTTCCCACCTCACACGGAGTTTTTATACTTCAAGGAGTCATGACTAATCTGTTACTTAATTTCAGAGAGGACATGATGACAAGCATCAATTTTATACAAGCGATACTCGATCATTCAGATGGTAACAAATGTTGTAAACCCTCTATCAATGTTCGATGTTCAGTAAGTTAGAGACTAATAAATGTTGACAGTAGTTAGATTATGAAAGTTCGTCTGTTCTGTGTCTAAGGTTCCTGAGTAGAATATCGTGAAAGTCGGTATCGGTGTGCTCAGCCTAAAACTGTTTCAAGTGTACACGTATGTGGTAAACTGTCATATCTAGTGTACTGGACTTCCTATTAATCAGCGAGGATTTGCAAACGCATGTAAATGGGCGTATAAAATAAAATCCTGAAACATATATGGATGCCGTATTATCTCCATCAATATCATAGTCGTCCAATTACAAGTGATATCCGAGTGATAATGAAATCAGTTATTAGAAGAAAGTTAAAACCATATGATCGAGGCATCGTGTAGACATTCACTTACCGAAAGAACTGTCATCTTTATCATCGGGATCATAGTCATCTACAAAAGTTGGAACAAACAACACGCACGTCGTTTTCATTATCGATACCTCTCTATATTTAGTATTTATTTTTCTCACTGTCGAACATGAGTGGGAAAAATAGTATGATGTTACAGCTACATTCCGGTCAAACAATCTAATCTTCAATATCGAGAACATATTGACAGTCTGAATTTCGATACGGATGAATTCCATTATTCACAAAATTCATCTTCTGATTTCTGGTCACTCATGCCATGATAATCTACACTGCTGAAGTTATAATATATTTGTGTCATCAGTGAAACAGTGTTTACTAAATCAGAATCCGATGTTTTCAGAAGATGTGAACAACCAAATCAGTTGCCTTGTCCTCAATTTGTTATGTTCAATTTCGACAATTACTGCCCATACTCGTCAATTATGTAAAATGACTGAAGTCTTAATGAATGCATAATGTGAAGCTATCAAAATTAAATCAAAATACCGTTGCTATCTTTTGTCACACGCTCAGAAATAATGACAGTATCTAGAAAAGATGCAGTGATCGTTGACTGAACCATGTTTTTCAGTTACACAGTTTAATTAAATGACCGTACTACTACTGGTTATATGATGGATTTTCTAGCTTCCAGACACGAATATTCATCTGATAGGAAATACGACACAGAGAACCGTACTCTCCGTCTACCATTTCTTCTTCGTTGGCAATAACCTGACTCTTAGCTTCTAGATTGAATTTCAATATCGTGTTTGTCACTAGGTTTGAGATTAAAGCCTGATGAAATGTATGTTTGACACAAAACCTATCATTCATATATCTCATGTATGAACAGTTTCAGTGAATTTAAGTATAATGCCTGATCAGAATGTATCATATTCTGTGTCGCAAATAAACTGATCACACCTTCTTTCCAAATTGTGATTCCATGAGTTTCCTGTAAACTTGGTGAACGATTGTCGATTACAAATAACTTGTAATCAAAAGGGTCGCGCACAAAACTTCACAAAATCAGTGAACTCAATTGAGCACGGTTCATGCTTACAATGAGTAAACACACTATTTTGTTTGAACTGTCATTCAGTGTAGTACACTGGTCGTTAAAGCCATCTTTCATCATGCCGACTAATTTATTCAACAAACAACCGGATACACAGCGATTGCATATACAAACCAATACCCATTTGGTATTACAAAATTGACTAGTTTGATAACATGAGTATTATGAGACTCAAAATAAACTGCCTGAGATATAACGTCCTGTGCCTCTGAATTTAGATTACTCAAGTGAACGACAACGTGTTAGAGATTTGCATTCAATCACTGAAAGCGATCACTTACATTACACACATGTGACTGATTGGTCACAGACATATTGACCGACCCATGTTCTTTATCAAAATGCTTAGTTAAAAAGTTCCTGAATCGACAATTCAGTATTTATAAGTGTCAGAATTAATTCATATTACCAACAAACACACTGAAATCAGCTTACCCATTTCGTTAACTTTCTTCTTTGATTTATCTTCAGCATCTGAAAAGATAATTGTTAAAATGCACTAGATCAGTCACAATCGGGGGGCTTCCGAATTTTTTGATAGATATGTTATGTAGAATTTCATTTCAGTTGATTTAATGATTTTAGACGTCAAATCACTCGAAATGTAGTTTCAACTAGAACATACTTGAACTGTAAAATTTCGTTCGTCATAACACGTCTTCAAGCATCCGTCCATTCCCTATAGTTACATGTAGTCTACATGCGTCAGTTCATGTGAGTATACATTCCAATCTGCATTTATTCTGATGAGTTGCTGAGAGACAACTTGTGTATATGGAGTTTTACAACTATCCCCATGAGCCGGAGGTCGTCTAGCATCGAGATCAATGTTAGAACGGGAAGTAGAGGCAACAACATAGTTGTCTTCGGCGCTAACACGTGCTAGAATCTTGTCTGCTATGAGGGCCACCTTGTGCAGTGGGGTGTCCTCGAGCAGGGCCGTAAGGGTTGGCTGGATACTGACTGGTAAGGCTTCGAGCCACAACTCTTTGACTATCTCAGAGTCTGCTGTCGAGTTTCCTGCAAGGGACTGCAGGCGCGTGAGGTGGTGGCTCGGCTTAGCATCACCAATAGGGTGACGTGCTAAGAGAGTCCTCAATCGTTCCTCTCTTGATGGGAGGAAATGTCGAAGGATAGCATCCTTAAGAAGGTCGTAGACGTTCGGAACGTTCGGATTGAGGACAACCTCACGGACAGCGGTTAAGTGATCCCCGGGCAATGATTCCAAAGCGTAGGCGTACTTTTGCCTTTGGTTGGTTATGCGGCGGATCTCAAATTGAGATTCCAGTGCCGTGAACCAGACTTCTGGATCATGAGGGATGAAAGGGACCGGTCGAAAGTTGATAACCTGTACCTCGGAGTCTATTATATTTATACTACTCTTATCGTTATCCACCATGGTAAGTTGCCAAGATATTATATATTGAAAAATATCAATACGAATATATGCAACAGATGTGGATAGATAAATAGACTCACCGGATTGATCTGGCTTGGAGAATTGGCCAAGTTTGACTTGTGCTCGATGGATTGGGTTACCAGTTGTATTGCGTGTTCCAACAACGGCTCACCAGTTTGTAGTGGATGTCGAGTCGAAGACGGACTATGATCACCACTACAATTCGTTTACGCGCCCAAAAACGACTTGGTTTCTTTGTAAATCAGAAGGCTTTATTAGTCCAGATCAATTGTATTTATTGGCGATCTCGTGGTATCGAAATAATACCGAGACGTGCCAAAGAGTACAGGCGAACAGGCAGTGCGTGAGCAAGTTCGAACCAAACAAGGCGGCGAGCGAAAGCAGAAGTGAAACTGATACAGTTAAACAAATAAAGTAAAACAATCTCTGGTACAATTGGTTACAATAATAATAATTGTTTCCGTTATTCCAATCGTGTTCTTATCGAGACTGGCAGGTCACTACAGAGGACAGCTGACAGATGCATTTCCAGTAAGGACCGGAGTCAGACATGGCTGTCTACTCTCCCCATTCCTCTTCCTTCTAGTGATTGACTGGATTATGAAGAATTCGACATCTGAAGGGAAATGGGGAATACAATGGACAGCTCACAATCAATTAGATGATTTGGACTTCGCAGATGACCTAGCTCTCCTCTCTCATACACACGAACAAATGCTGATGAAGACAGCAAATGTAGTAGCAGCCTCCGCATCGATAGGCCTCCACATTCACAAAGGAAAAAGCAAGATTCTCAAATGCAACACGGAGAACACCAACCCAATCACACTTGATGGCGAAACTGTGGAAGAGGTGGAAACATTCAAGTACCTGGGGAGCATCGTTGATAAACAAGGAGGATCTGATGCAGATGTAGAGGCGAGGATTGGCAGTGCAAGGGCAGCATTTCTACAATTGAAGAACATATGGAACTCAAAACAACTCTCAACCAATTTCAAGGTCAGAATCTTTAATACGAACGTCAAGACAGTTCTACTGTACGGAGTTGCGACGTGGAGAACTACTACATCCATCATCAAGAAGGTACAAGTATTTATAAACAGTTGTCTACGCAAAATACTCAACATTCACTGGCCGGATACTATCAGCAACAGCGTTTTATGGGAGAGGACAAACCAGCTTCCAGCTGAAGAGGAAATTAGGAAAAGACGTTGGAAGTGGATCGGACATACATTAAGGAAATCACCAATGTGCATTACAAGGCAATCCCTAACTTGGAATCCGGAAGGGAAGCGGAAAAGAGGAAGGCCAAAGAACACACTACGCCGATATGAAAAGGATGAATAGCAACTGGAAAGAACTGGAAAGGAAGGCTCAGGACAGAGTTGGATGGAGAATGCTGGTGCGCGGCCTATGCTCCTCGACCAGGGGTAACAGGCGTAAGTAAGTAAGTAAGTAATGTACACTGAACAAAATGTTCAGACTGATTGTCAAGGCAAATCGAGAATATTAGAAACGAGGTAATATAATTCAGATGGATCTTTATTTCTGAATATTAATATTGTACAGATTTCAGAATTCAGTATAAAGAAGACACAAATGCAATTAGATTATGAAGTTAACATGTGTTATCAACGTCCTTTTGGATTGATGAAATAAGCCCGTGGCTCTCTGAACTTATGAAGTTAGTGTGGAATACTCCACAGTTTGAAGCATATGTGTCAATCTGTAAGTCTAGACGTTGTTATCTAAATTCCGATCCACACACATCAACTTTAAGTTTGGTAGAAAGATCAAACTTTGATTCCGAGTTTCAATGCTAACCATAATCCAGCTTCACAGCTATAACATATGAATATGTACAAATCGAGTCATTCATACACACTGAACAAAACGTTCAGACTGATTGTTAAGGAAAATCTAGAATATCAGGAACGAGGTAATACAAGTGTTTTCTGACAATTTATAGTCTTTTATATCTCCAGAAAATTCTTCTCAACACTGCTTTTTGTACGTTAACTGAAAAAGTCATACTGAAATCAATTGTATAGGCTGAACATTATAAACTCAGTGATGAACACGACATCAATTTAAATTACTAGTCATATTTACTCTGCTTTCAAATGAGTCGTTCTCGTTCTGCTCTTTTATGGCTTTTTTTGGTCATCAGTCATCAGATCAATGTATAGACCGCCATATTATCACTTGTGATCTCAGTCCTACAGGTTATCAGACACACAATCAATAGCTCAAAGATATCATTTCTCACTGTGAGGCTTAGTGACACAGAATAAATTTGTCAGGTAACATTTATTTAAGTTGAGTCTATCTTTTTTTATATCACATGACTTTGTTTGGTTCACAGTCATCATATTGTTGTAAATGCCGTCATATCATCAAGTGTCATTATAAGGCAGAGGGTTTTTATTCACAGTTCGGCATTCTGTTTTTCGCTTTTTGTATTATATAAGAACAAAACTAAGAAGTTTTGTTTATTGTCCCGTTCAAGAAGTTTTCTTGTTTATTTTCTACCTAATGACCTATCTTTTCATCCTGTAAGTAGAACATCTAGAAAACCTATTCCAACTCAATTTTCCTCCTCACATGTGAATTTTTATGAACGGATGAACCGTATTGAACCGCTCAATTGTTTCTATTAGACCAATATGGTCGTTACAAAGGATAAACGTTTCGTCCATCTATCGGCAGTAAAATGAAAACTTTTCAATCTGTTGTGCCAGTGGGCCGTCTTCTAGTTAAGAGAGAAAAACATCAGTCAATATGGGACCTGGGTGTGAAGCAATTTGAAAACCTAAATGGTTAGACATCATGTCATTATCCGAAACTGTTCCATAAATCATTATTGTACAATCATGTACTTCAAAAAAAAAACATTAAAACGCTTATAGTTTTTTCCCTAAACTGGAAAACAGCCCACTAGCACAACAGATTGACAAGTTTTCATTTAACTGCTAATATGTGGACGACAGGTTGATCCTTTGCAATCATGGACGAAAATAACGATAACAACGTCGTTTCTTACGTTGTCACAGAAACGGATAACTTATTCTTGAATACATTGTATCTGGCAGCGTTTCAATCACTTGAAGCGTTATAACGCGTAATCAGAACTTACGAAAAAGCTACGTACTCTGATTGTGCGGTGAGAGATTCTCATTTTCGTAAGCATCAGAAGCCGTATATTAAATTTGTATGTTAAAGAAATGACCGTGGAACACCCAATGGTTTATTATAGCCGATTAGATGAAGGATGTAATTTGATTAGTTTTATCATAAACGACTTCACTGAACACTCGATATCCGGCCTTCATCTTTCGTAAGTTAATCGAAGCTTACTGGACTGCTTTTCGTGGGAATGTACATGAAAAGCCCACATTCCTGGTAAACAATATGCCATTTATATTCTAAATGTTGAATGATTACGACAAATTGAAAGCTCTCATCATCTCGCTTCGTGGGCTTTGTGATTACCAATCAGATGAAGATAATTGTCTTTTGAAATTCTTCTTTACAACCGCTGATCAAATGAATTTGTCAAGTCGCTTTTCGCATATCCGTCAAATGAAATTGCTGATGGAAGTGCTTTGAACTTTTGACCATGCGAAGCAGTGTTTCATATGTTTTGTGCTTAAGAAGCATCAACACACGTCCATGGAGTTTCCTGTCCAATGTGTGGCGCCATCACGGACTCATAGCAACGCATTTGTTCAGGAAAATCAGAAAGATGCAAATGATCTTTTTGATTTGGTTATCTTGCAAAAGCTGATTTCCAATACAAAAGACTCTTTTAGTTTCGCTTTAGGAAAGGTGTCATAAGTAAACGGTAGATTGTATTTGAGTTATTTTGTTGATCCATCAAAAGCATAAACTGTTTTTAACTGTACATTGTACAGTCTTTGTAGTTGAACAGTTTAAGATCATGACAAAGAAATAATTGTTTGTGTATGCAGTAATGTCAAAAACAGCCATTGTGCTTGAAAACTAGTCACAAGATTTTTTTCACATAATGTCAACATCAAATGTTTCGTAAATACGCAGCCTGACCAAATCAGTAAAATCTGTTTCATACCTAACATTATTGAAGTCATCCTTTATTGACAAACACATAATTGAAACAGGTGAAAAAATTGATCTTAACTCGGCTTTTGTGGTGTTGTACAAAATTAAAAAAATGCGTTTACTTAAGTTGAATAAAGCCTTAACCATGTGAAAATTCAAACTTCTTTGATGTATTCCAAAACAGTTTCTTATCACCTATAATCTACATTGGTAATATTAACTGGTTATCCAAAGTAATGCGTTTTCAAATTGTTTGCACATTATTTTCATGATTATTCTTGTCCTCACTTAAACTCAATCTCTTATCCCGTTGTTTGTTGAATGAATTAGTCGGCTTGATGAATGAAGGCTTTAACAATCAGCTTGTTACACTGAATGATAGTGTAAACAAAATGGTGAGTTTGCTCATTGTGAGCATAAACCGTGCTCAATTGAGCCCACTGATTTTGTGAACTCCTGTGCCCAAACCTTTTGATTACAGGATAATTGTAATCGACAATTCTCCATCAGGTTTACAGTAAACTCAATGAATTAAAATTTAGAAAAAAATGTGACCAGTTTATTTACGACACCGAATATGATGCATTCTGATAAGGCACTATAAATAAAATCACTGACACTGCTAATACATTAGATATATGCATGAAACGTTTTCTGTCAACCATACATGCCATTAGGCTTTACTCTCAAACCTAATGACATAGACCAATATTCAAGTCAATTTAGAAGCTAACAGTAGGGTTGTTGCTAACGAAAAATAAAGTGCATGTCGGAGAGCGGGGTTCTCTGTGTTGTTTTTCCTATCAGATGAATATTCGTATCTGGATGGTAGAAAATCCATCATATAACCAGTGTTATTACGGTCATTTATTTAAAGTGTGTGATTTTCATAGTTGAAATCATGTGTCAATTGAAGCGACATCTAATCAACGATCACTACTTCTTTTCTCGATACTGGCATTATTTTTGAACATGTGACAGAAGATAGCAACGGTATTTCGAATTTATTCTGATAGCTTCATATTATGCATTCATTAGGACTGCAGTCATTTTATATTTATGTTGAACTTGAATATAACAAATTGATGACAAGACAACTGATACGGTTGTTCTCCTCTTTTTGAAAAATCGGATTCTGATATAGTGAACTCAGTTTCACTGACGACACAAACATATAATAGCCTCAACAGTGTAGATAGTCATGAGTGACCAAAAATCAGAACATTGATTTTGTGAATTAATAGAATTAAACCATATCGAAAATTAGACTGTGATACTACGACCGTTTTTACCTAAATATTTCCATGTGGAAGATGTCTGTCAATGATTGATAAGACATAAAATAGGGATCGCTATGTTTGTGAGCTTCATTTATTGACTATAATTTCTTGAAATATTGTACTAATTTAGTTGTAATCTTTACATTTGGAAACAGATAAATTTCAAAGCACAGTATTCCTTGTTCTTACGGTAGCTTTGAAATTGGCTGTGGAATCGACGTTATCGCGTTCACAGTCATGGTAGTATATGTGTACGAAAAATTAAATCCCACAAGTGTTATTTGTTTTTTGGTGAAACAAAGACTTTGACCTTTTCGTAATCATGCATTGCGTTACATGAAAAGATTCTCTCGTCATTGATTCAAGTCTTAATTTCAACTAAAGGCTATGTGGTTTGCCTCTTAACGATTGGGCGACAAAAGTCCGTCGTTTGAGTGCCCAAACTTATTAGGTCACAAAATATTGCCACCTATCCCTTGATTTATGTAACTTAGTGAATAAACAATCTTCTTATACATTTCTGTCAAAGCCTATACTTCTCTTTCAATAAAAACAATAATACAAATAAGATTGATCCTAATGAATTATCCGTGTAATGACACACACTTCTATTGAAATGTACTTTGATGGCTGACAAGAACAAAATCTATAATTAAAAAAAAATATTCCTCAATAAGAAGCAAAATTAGGATGTACAAATGTTAAACTATATGGTGTATTTCAACAACAAATCACAATCTACGTAAGTCGGTTTATTTTTATATAAATCTCTTGTCTTCAGTTTCCATTTCCTTATTTATCATCATGTACATTGTAGTGGTTTCTAGAAGAATGCATAATAGTGTCATTATGATTAGAAAGAAACTATATTCATTTGGACATTCACTGAACTCGTTGACTAATCTGATCCTGATAAATTGTGATATAACAGAAGGTTCAAATGCTGTTCTGTGAATATTTTTAATCTGACTTCTGGTTCCGTTCAACTAGAGGAACGATTAAAGTGATACAGAGATGAATACATGACGTGCTTCAAAACTAATATTTTGCGAGTTTGCAATTTATCTAGCTGTAATCATTAGTGTTTCAAAGATCATTTTGTTTATTACTTTAACTAAACATTATTGTTTAGCAGTACATATCACAGCTGAAAGCCACCTACGAATCATTCTAATCCATTCAATTACATGATCAAATTATGCGTAGGCTAATTTCTCCAAATTATCTTCGTCAAGTTTATTGTAACTAAACAAATTTCTGTTATCACCGACACATTTCTCAGCCCTCTGATTACATTGTGCTAGTCAGTTTCATGCATGTCTATTATTTGACGTGGAATCATTTATTAATTATATTCAATCTAATATGAACAATATTTAAATATATATACAAAAACAATCCGTATAATTACATTCATAGATTGTAATAATAATTTCGGTCTGATGATTAAGAATAAGTTCTTATTAGATGGTAACATTGAAATGGATGAATGACAATAATGAGTAGTATATAATTGTTTTGATGGATTATATAATTCTACTGGATAGAGCAATAAGTTTTGTGGATGATAGAATGATCTGGAAAATTTAAGAGAAATATCACTATTTATTTAAACATTGAACAATCAAAATGACAACCGAAATGATGAAGTCTTGCTTAGTGATAGTGAATTTTATACAGACCCTCGGTTGTCTATCTGATTAAGCAGATCTAATGATACGGGTAGCAGTGTGATACAATCCAAGAAGTAAATTTCATCTGATTTGGAGGCCTATTGGATTGATGTGCATGAATTCCGACAAGTGATAATGTTCACATTCAGACTGTAACAAAGTAGATATCGTTTCAATCGGGGATCACGTTATCCACTGAGCTATTGAGTTCACATATTCATTGAGGTTTGAAGAAATTCTTACTAAGCGTTTGTAATTATTCTACTGTTGATATTCGAGTCCCAGTGTGAACGTATACACTAAATGCAGAGACATTGGGGAGTTGATGAGTCCTAAATGAGATGAAACCTGCATCTTATATTTCACTGCTAATTACATGTAATTAACATTAATCTGTAGATAGAAGCCATGTGACATTTCGCTAATCATGCACATCTGGCAATAGTATCTGATCAACCACATTTCGAAATATCAACCACAGAAAATTACATAGTCTAATATAAAACGTAATTAGTTTAGCCAAAATTCTTATAGAAATTTCGAACAGCAGAAACCTAATTGTCTATGTAGAAATAAGAGTATTGCTGCCTTATTTCAAGAGTGACACAATATATACTGCTAGGAATTAGAAATATTCATGATAAGATTACATTTCTAGTTCCTTTATTGGAGTCTGAGTGAAAAAAGCTATTGAATTTACATATTCATTGACCTGTTCAAAGAGGTTTGAAGAAATTCTTACTGTGAGTTTGTAATTTTATGTGACTAATATTGAAGTCTTAGTGTGGACGTAAACACTGGATAAAATTACATACGAGATTTGACGAGTCCCAAATGGGATGATACCTGCTTCTTATATTTCACTGCTAATAACATATCCTAAACATAAAAAGTCTGTAGATAGAAATCATGTGAAATTTCGCCTATCATGCACGTTTTGCGATAATATCTGATCAGTCGCATTTTGAAATATCAACAATAGAAAATATTGTAAAAAGCCATTTATATTAATAATATCAGTATCCGAAAATTTATCGTAAATCCCAATGTGTGTGCGTGTGTTCAGAACACTCAATTGAATTGATCAACCCATATAAATATTAGGAAGAAACAAGACTGATTAAGAAGACGTGTCCATTTGGTTCACCTTTATCTACCTCATAGATTTCTGTCAATGAAGAAAAAGCCTAAAATTTACGAAGCTATTGCATCAAGAACCACTGGAGTTTGTTCATGTATGAATATCATTTTGCGCTACTATCACAAAATCACAGGCTAACGAGATTCCTTCTAGTCTACCTTTTTCAGTTACATTCATAAGAATCCTTCCACAATGTCGCAATACAGATAGTGAGAAATGCCCACACACCTTTACAACCACAAAAACGGTAACCCACTAATAGGAATACTGAATTCCAGATTAATAAACAACCATGAGTAACGACGTTCAGTATATATATATATACATACGTGTTCCATCGTCAATTTTACTGTGAGTAAAGAAGGATGATCCTCTAATAAGGTAACCACAATATAAGCAACACACCTAATGGCTATTCACTGAATAATACATTCACGTATTGACACGACACGACATCTATCTACAATCGACTAGTGGTTAAACATAGACAGATGAATAACGTTGGATTGATGCGTGTTAGCAATGGTCGAAGTACAAAGTGATTGGTCGTTTGTATACATGTTCTTTCGAAGTATTTAAGACAAACATTCAGCCGGAGTAAATCAACGATTAAACGCGAATCAAATGTTGAGCATCTTTCCGAATTCTGTTGGGCTGCTAATGTACTAATGTACTAAATTTCGATAAATTGTGAGTTACATGTATTGGTTCATTGAATCTTCGGACTGTTTATGCTTAAAACTGCAAAATAATTAGTTTATTTTGTAATTTGTGAATCCTGTGAGGATTACCTCGATAGTCCCACTTGGTCACTCTGGATCTCATTTGTATTCGTAATCACTGATAGGAAGAATCAAATGACTAATTTCAAGGAATTGAAATTTAGCCCATTGCACAAGCCAATGGCTAACTGAACTCAGTAGCAAAGTGGACAAACAACAGAATGGCATTTGAGTTCGAGCCTCAGAGTGAATATCTATTCTGGGATGACGAGTTCAAATAAAGGCGAAACGCGCGTCACACATCCCTTTATTAGGCACTATTCATCTCAGCTTAAAAATGTTTAGAACATATGATGATGACGTTCTTCATAGACATATTAGATGTGTTCTTCCTAGTCTAATTGAAACAATCACGATAAAAATTCTCTGAATAGTTTTTGTTCGGCATTTTCCTATATTATCTATCAGGCTGACAATTATCATTCATAATTCCCACCCGTGAATTATTTTCGTCCTTCCATTCTTCTCTTAACCCTTAATTATTACGCAAACTCATTTGACATTTAGAGTCTAAAGTACTTTATGATGTAATCTTTTCTATCCCTTTAAACATATATATTTGTTTATTTGCTGAAATGTTTTGAAAATGTAATAATTTCATCAGATCTCATAATATACTTTGATGCCAATAAATAATTAAGTGTTACAGTCGTCATTACCTTACAAAATTTGGCAGAATGCAGAATATTGAGACATAAAATTATTTGATACTTCAGAGGAAAAAAAGAAAACAGCACCAATATATCACCACTAAAACACAACAGAATTTAAATATGACAAGAAAAATATTGATGATTGCACAAAGCCTCCTCATTCTTAGTAAAGTCAATCAATTAAGCAGAACAATGAATTTTCAATAGTTGAATTCGTGAGTCAATTCAAAGTGGACCACCACGGAAAAACTTGTGAGTGAAGAAGGGTGATCCTCTAATAAGGTAACCACAATATAAGCAACACACCTAATGGCTATTCACTGAATAATACATTCACGTATTGACACGACACGACATCTATCTACAATCGACTAGTGGTTAAACATAGACAGATGAATAACGTTGGATTGATGCGTGTTAGCAATGGTCGAAGTACAAAGTGATTGGTCGTTTGTATACTTGTTCTTTCGAATAGTCCCGTACAACGACGGAACAGAAGTCCAGTGGTTCCAGGTTTTTAATGGTGATATTGTAGTATCGTGCTTCCTTAACTGATTGCTTCGATAACCGTTATAATACAAATATTAACGGTATATAGAATCAGAAGGCAAAAGGAAGCGGCAACTACATTTTTGTTAAGAAATGACGTAGGCCATAAAGCTATGAGCACATGAGCATGTTAGCGAGCGAAGCATAAACGACATGCATTGGAAATGGCTGGGAAGCCAACTCGAGAGCGAAGCTGAAGTAATGCGTATTGGAGATGGCGGGGAAGCCAACTTTTTTCAAGCAAGCGTTAATCAACATTTATAGTCAGACAAAGATGCATGACAGACATATGTTGAATAAGATACGAAGTGTGCACACATATACGCTCATATAAAAATATAGTAAAGGTTAATAAGTGAATAAATAACTAGATCGAAATCTGACTCATAATATATGAGTGAATTGGCTTGGCCAGTAGCTAGAATAAAGTATATGGGCTTAACATGTCAAACGATACTACAATCTAACTTATATCGACCTATGAACTTAATCAATAACTTACTACAATATACACAAACCCTCATGCTGACGGAAATAATATCAAGACAACTGTAAATAAATATTATGCATGATTTAAAAATACATCAGGTTCTCCAGGATGGTAAAGAAATCTCCGGAAACTCTTCGTACTGACAAAAATCACTTGCTCATTGGTGAATAATCTCATTAGATGATTTCAAGAGTTCTAATCAGAACCCGTAACTATTAAAATTAAACTTAGTTAAATGTTCAGTATTTACTCATATATGGGATTCGTTGATAGTCTCAATACGTAGCGAATTAGTTCAGGTATGAAATGTATAGCCTTGAAAGTTGAAAGCTAGTTACAAAATCTAAAATTCCTAGGTTTAAACCCTAGTTATATACCGTACTGCGTTTGACTGAGAGGTTTTAGATACCATATGAAATTAAACGATAATTTGTAAACTCCAATTTCCTTTTCAGGTACCTCCAGAAGAACCCTTCTACGGTGTGGGCAACCGGGAAATGATAATCACCCTCATACCTTAAACAGCACTCAAGATCACTGTATTCATAATCAATGACCGTCTTCAATTCCTACTATTCCTCACACCTCGCCTTTCAAAACTAAACGTTCTCTTTCGGCTTCTACCTCAAGAGTCACTAAAGCACTAAGTATGAGGACTGAATGATCATTATTAGAATGGATCTCTGTTAACAGTCAGTCATGTGCTGTCCTATTATTCCTCACACCTCGACATTCAACACTAAACGTCCTCTTTCAGACTCTTCCTCAAGTGTCACTATGGACAACGACTCGAGCGTGCAAAATACTGTTCGAAGTCTACTGAAACCTCGCTCTCAATTACACATTGAAGCTCTCAACGTAAGTGCCCTTTGGCAAATATGTCAGTAGGCTTTCTTTGCCTAAAACTATAGAATCTCGTACCGTTGATGTATGCTGTGAATTAAAAAAACACGCACACATGTTCCTGTTGTGGTTATTCACTTGACCTCACGTCGACGAAACGGAGAGCAAACAACATGCACCCTCCGCGTATCTGGTAACCAGATGGCTAGTTCTCGTGGACGGGCGTAAGTAGCCATAGCACCAAGTACGAGGATGGAACGATCACTATTAGAATGGATCCCTGTTAACAGTCGGTTATGTGCTGTTCGGCCAGATAGCTCCGTGAGAACTCGGAAGAGTAGCGACACACATCGTTTCCGTTTCGTCATTTCTGCCAACGCTCCCATTGACTGCAGTTCGGATGAAGTGGAAGGTGATTTTTACAGAAAGCTTTCTAAGCTTGTTCAAAAAGCTAAACTCTCAGAGATATTACTCATAGCAAATGACTTTAATGCTCAAGAAGGTAGCTTAAACTGTTGTGAATTTATGCCCGGTGTTTCATCACGTGGTTTATTGACTTATCGAAATGCGACTTATAAAATCTTAGCACTGTGCTCAACCAATGACGTTCGATCGGAATGAGCAGCCTAGCGTCCTTATTACTCCTATGTTCAGCTAGCCATTTCAGTCGAGTTCAGAACAACAATAGCAGCTCCTACCATGCAAATCATTTGTTTCAAGCTCACTTGGTTTATACACCAGACAAACAGACCACATCGCAACATGAAATGTAAAATGACACTTCAACCAGATCAAGTCAAAGTGTGACTGTGAACGTGGGAGACAGTAATCAATAAACGGAATATAATTTAGGAACAGTGAATCATATAACAATCTATAGATCAAAATGAATCTTATGATAAGATGAATCTAGATATACATAATCTAATTGCTAAATAGTTATGCGATAAGAATATTTATGGAATATTAGTCCATTATTAAATCCTGGGAGTTTCCCATACTTCAATTTTCACTAGGATATAGCATAAACCAAACAAAATACATCTAAAATACTAGCCTCAATAATTACTGGATGCCTAACTAAGACTCGTGAACTGCGAACGCGAGAAAATCAGGCTGGCTTCATACCTGGTCTTGTCTGCGTCGACCACATATTCAACTTTCGTCAGATTCTAGAATACAGATATGCATATTGTCATCCAACAGTGACAGTTGTTTGTGACTTGAAAGCAGCATTTGACTCTGTATATCAAGAGGTTTTATGGCAGTGTCTGTCATTGAAAGGTGTATCTCAGAAGTAAATCAAGTTTGTGAAGCCTGTTTACTCGAGACCACCAGTCGAGTCAGAGACTATAGCGAACTGTCATCTGATTTCGCAACCGCGAGTGCTGTGCGGTATGACTGTCCACTATCTTCAATTTTATTCATAGATCTACCACGGGAAATCACGTTCTCGTCAATCGAATTTTCAGGAATTGATCTCCTTCCAGGAGGTACACTTATCGACTAAGAATATGCGAGCTACATTGTCCTGTTTGGTGAAGACACTGATAAAATTCAGAGTCATTTCATAGCATTTAAAAAAATATCAGGATGATTTGAGTACGTTTATTTCTCTCTAAATGGGAGTTGATGCTACGGGACTGACCTGCATCAACACCTGAACCAAGGGATGTTGAACTAACAAAAGTGAGTAAGCATCAGTAGAAGTTGGGACAATGCTTCAAAAACCCCGGTTGTGTTTCATCAAATTAAGACACTTGAGACTATGGAATTTGTCAATTCGTAAATCAAAGGACGAGTATAGTACTTAACAGTTCCGTCTAATCTTATTCATCACTGTGAAACATGGCCTTCCATAATACAACATATTCGCAACTTGCCAGTATTTGATATCAAATGCCGTCGAATTAATGCCTAAGTATTATGGATTGAACAATCGTGACGTCAGTAACAGGTGTTCTGTAAGGTGGTGAATCTGTTGATGAGTTAGTGAATGTTGATCATCTGAGGTTTTCGAAACATGTGTTACCAACCATCTCAATGTGTGATATTGTGTTGAGTTTGAGTAAACTGGTGGATGGTTGACAGTGGTTAAGATCTATGTCTGAGTTATGGTAAAATGGGCTATTTGATAGTGTCTGACTCTTATTCCATAATGTGAACAAGTAACTTGATTAAGAACAGTCAATCACACTTTGTTTTAAGAAAGTTTTTTCCGTATTTTGTATGGTATTAATTACTGATACGAGGTTTCTGTTATCTTGTGCTTGTTGACTTTACATGTATATCTCCTGTGGCTCTTCATTCAGATATACGAGTTCGACTTGAACACATATCAGACACACAGGCACTAGACTGTTATACATCGATGAGAATAATAATGAATGATAACTGTTCCAATTTATTTCTGGAATATTACGATACATATATTTTTATTGTATAACTTTTAGGTAACTAAATCATTCTTATTCGTGTTTCTCTTTTTATAAGCTTTATTTGACCCATGATTCATCATTATACGATTTACCATTCTTGAGTTAAGCCCAGTCTATTAATTACAGTCTCCCACATTCACAGCCACTTTTGGTTAGATCTTGTACAAATTTCATTTTGTATTTCATGGTGTGATATAAGCTGTTTGGTTTGTACATAAACCCAGCATCTTTGAAATACAAGATTGAAATTGCGGAGGCTGTTCTTGATGTTCTGTACATAGCAGGCGGCACTAGGCAGGAATAAGTACCAATGAGGTCTCTGGACTGCTTATACGGATTTTATATGTCACATGTTCACACATTTAAAGTGTGACTTGAGCCTGAAAAAGTTAATGTATACTTGCTATATGATTAGCTTCAGAGATCATCATATTTCAGATCGATATGCTTTCGTCATTTCAGTATTAGGGGCCATTGAGTGACATGACCTCTTATCGATCTAAGATCAAGAGGTTCATTCATTCGTTATCTTACTTCACACCCTTATTCCGACTTCTTATGCAGTCCTTTGGAACCACATGTTTGATCTTCAGTCTTTCGCATTATCATTGCTACCATGGTTGTCAACAATCGTTTCTCATACATATTGGTAAGTTTCATCTCATATTATGCTAATGTGGTGCGACAACCCGAGTCAACGCACACTTGTACCATCCTCTTCATCGATCATAAAAGACCGGACTACTGACTTTAAATAAACAACTGAAAACCACAGCTCCTCACTGAACAATTATTTCATTCTGGAATACCACAATAGAGTAACATAACAATGAAGCTGTGAAAGAAAAAGCCCAATTCTTATCAAAATGTTTACTTAGTTATTTACTTACACCTGCTACCACTCGCGGAGCATTTGATGTTGATCAGTAATATCCAACCTACTCTAATCTAAACTCTACTTTACAGCCCTTCGTAAGTGCTTCTCATACTTTTCATATCTGACTTTAATCGCTCGTGCATTGTGTTATTTGGTCTTCCTCTTCCCGTTATACTTTAGGGATTCCAATTGAGGGTTTGCCTCGTGATGCGATTCGACGATTTTTGCAATGTGCGTCTTATCCACTTTCGAAGTCCCTTCCTAATTTCCTATTTAGTTGTAAGCTGGTGCCAGTTATAATCAGAGGGTAATGTACAGTCGTTTCGTCCCAAAATAGGAATCCCTCGTGGTGTGCATCGATGACTTCACTGGAGATCGAGCAAAGGACTTTCAGATATCAAATAAAAAACCTGACCATCAGAACCATTATGTTAGCTATTGATCATTTAATTACAAATCAATAAAAACAAGCCGTAGGCATCACACAACGCATGGATATTATCAGTACCTTTTAATATCAACATTCTTACCGATAATTCAGGTTTTCTGAATTCGAATATTGAAAATAAGAATAAAGATAATTTATTATCAAATAACAGTTTGCTACATGAGCCATGCCGGTTTACAGTGAGCATTAAATTGTTGCAAACAATTCAATTTTTACTGTAGAAAATTACTCAGTTGCGTTCATGTTTTGGAAGATATGAATGTAGGTGGTTTTATTGGGATACATATTGGCAATGTCACGATTGGCGCGCTTTATGAAGGTAGCGTTGTGTAACGGAGTTGAAATTGCTATGTATGATATACTAATACATTCTATTTTCTTTCTGTTGCAGGGCGACTAAACATAAACTCTTTGGAGGAAGAAGAACAAGCCCTATGTACACTAACCTTACAGGATGACTCATAAGACTACTTTGTAAACTGACTCTTCCCGCTGTACCCTCGCGCACCGCGCTTTTTGATTTTGAAATAAAGAGGCTGGTGATTCCCACTGTGTTCTCTCTTGGTGTGAAGTCCTCGTTTAACATTGTGTGCTGTGCTGTTTTTCAGATCTGTACTGCTGTTCTCTAACTGCTGATTCCACGTGCTACAGTTGCATCATACAACTGATGGTCGAGAATAGATCAATGCAAAGTCGGGGGTTTTTAGGAGCTTCAACTTTTTATCCCCGTGAAATATCTGAGGCTTCAATAAGAGTGCAGGACGAAGTCACCCGTTAAATATACGTTTTCGGTTGCGTACCTCCAGGGGACTGAAAAAGGGTGTAAGAAAAAGGAGGGGCAAAAAGCAGAGAACACAATATTCATGGAGGATTAGTTGAGGTATAACCACTTAGTCTATTTGTATGTTATTAAATTACTTATTAGGCAAGAACGTACTAATATGTGAAAGAAGATAATTGTGTACAAGGTATGAGTGTATAATGAACTGTTAAATAAAGGTAGTTCAGAAAGAAGCCAAAAGTGTGGAATTATGTGTCATTATAAAATATAGCGCTGGAAACAGTATTTTTTTAAATGATATATTCTGAAAATAATATTTACAGAATTCCCACCAGTTTACAGGCATGATCAGATTGTTATAAAAATCAACATTTAATGTAGAGAGCAAACATGAAATATAAGTAGGTTTTATGTTTGCTGATTTAGTAATTGATAAATAGTTTATATATGGCATATATCATGGCAAGCCAATGCAACACCAGGGAACTTGTCTTTTTTTAAGTGGATAGCCTGATGTTTAATCAACGTTGTTCTGTAAGGTTATTTCCAGTGCCAGAGCGAGTTATTATTAATTATCTACAACTGGAGAAAGTAAGATTAAAACAAAGAGCACGGAACAACAAAACAATGATAGCAAGTAAGAGGTTAAACTCTTAAAGTTGCGATAATCTCACTTGTGGAGAAAGATACACTTGCAAGCGCTAGAGCATTTAATGCGATTTCAGAGGAGCAAAAGGCATTAATTGAGCGAACAAACAATGGAGAGAGTTTAACATACGGATAGTTTGAGGTAAATTATTCCAGAGCCTAGAAAACTTACAGGCAAAGTAATTCATATAGAGAGAAGATCTAGAATATGTTTGTTTGGCTAAAGACGAGGAGTTACGAATGTCGTAATGTGAAGCCTTAGCATATTGAATCGCCTGGCTGGATGTGAAGGATAGTTTGTTAGGTATTTTGAAAAAGAAGATGAGGTTAATTTGGGTCTCCTCTTCCATAAAGGGTCAAGCCCTAGTTTACTACACCTCGAATTATATGCCAAGACACTATCAGGTCCAAGAGTACGAAATGTAAATCGTCTCTGTACTGATTCCAGTCTTAACTTATCCTTTATGCGCGTGCTACTAAGGAGAAACGCGCAGTATTCGAGGAGTGGTCGAACACAGACTTTGTACATTAGAATACGGGATTTGCTGTTATGAAGGTTTCGAGTTATGTAACCTATAAGGCGTGGAGACTTAGACGTTTGTTTCATTATCTGTTCAGTAAACGACAAGTTGTCGGATTACCTAAGTCCTAGATCTACTACTGTGTGTAACCTAGATAACATTTCACCATTTATGGTAAGATCGAGGTTGAGTGATGTATCACCGAATCATAACCAACCACATTTAGCTGTATTAAGCTCCAGTTGCCATTTCGAGCACCACTGTGCTACATTGTTAAGCTCCATGCAGATACAATTTTGAATATTGCTCAGCTCATGTGGAGAAAATGAGTACACCACCTTAAAATCGTCTGCAAACAAAAGGTACTTACCCACACTAAAACACTCACAAATATAATCAAAGAAAACTAAAAAAAGCAAAGGACCTAATACACTACCCTGAATTACCCCACTTCTAACAGGGACTGCATTCGGCAATGAAGAGTTGATTTTAACTATTTGATGTCGATTGCTGAGGAAGGAATCAAACCAGGCTAGTCACGGGTTTTGGACCCCATAAGATGCACGTTTACCTATGAGAAGTTGGTGGTTGACCATGTCGAAGGCCTTAGAAATGTCCAGGTATAGCACTAGTACTAGATATCCTTGGCTACGAAGAGAATAGACTGAATTAAAGAAGTCAAAATGACATGTCATACAGGATCGATTTTTAAGAAATCCATGTTGCGAATCATCAATAAATTGTTCAGTCAATAAATAGTTGGATAGTTCGTCACTAATAATTTTTCCATAATCCTAGAGATAAGTGGAGTAATATTTATCGGCCGATAGTTGTTCATGTCAGTCTAATCTCCGGATTTGTAACGTGATATGATGTACGCGGTTTTAAAACGGTCAGGATAACAGCCTGATTCCATAGAGAGAGTAAACAGCTTAAGGAGAAGAAGTGGAATATGATGGATTCTTTGCCATTTGCAAAATTACCACTGAATATGTCTGCTATACTTTTTGGATCATATATAAATCTATTATTATACAGGATGCATGGTATATCAACCTTTTGAGTTGATTTAGCACGTTTATTGTAAAGGTGGATTAGGTTTTGCACTTTTGAGCTAGTACTTAGTGCTAATAGCTCTTCATTAATGGCTGTTAACCTGCATTTCTCTTTTATTTGGTTAAAAAGTCTTGTTATTTGTGTGACTGCTGTGAAGTCGTTAGATTTAAAATAACGTTTCTTTAGGCGTCTTAGTTTATTACGATATTTAGCTGGTATATATAATTCGTAATGTTTACTAATCCTGTAAGTCTTAATTGGTGCACAGGAGTCTAGACTAGAGTTAACAATCAAATAGAATATGTTGATGGCATCTGTCAGACTATTACATGAGAAGAATTCATCCCAGTCTGACAGTTTGATCAGTGAGCGCAAGAGGTCCCAGTCTGCATGCTTAAAGTCTCTATAATTGCAGGTTCTTTGAATTGGTCGGTTGTAGGAGGGACAGATGGGGAGAGCACAGGCTACTATCTTATGATCACTGCTTTCAAACTCGTTGTATACTTGTACAGATAGGGGAATGATATCTCTACTAAATATTAGATCAAGTGTATTATCACCCCTTGTTGAGGTACGAACCCACTGTGACCAGCAGTACAGATTAAGGATTGATAAAAATTCATCATTGCTAGACTGACAACTACCGGTACTCCAGTTAATCCCAGGATAATTGAAATCGCCAGTGACAATCTTAGCACTGAAGTTTAGAGTAGATGCGTGTATAATTGCATTGATAATAAGATCATTCAAATTATCAGTACTATCAGGAGCTCTATATATACAACCTAGGAGTAGACTATGGTTTAGGGTATTGATTGATATCCAGATCGATTCTGGTAAACTATTCAAGATACTATCTTCAGCTTTGTTTGTTGTTAAGGTATCCCAAGCAAATATAAGACAACCGCCTCCTCGATTAATTTCTCTGTCACAGCGATAGAGTCGATAGTTCTGGATATTTAATTCGGAATCGGCCAATGCTGGATAACACGTTTCAGTGATAAGTATAAAAGAAGGCTTGGCTAGAAAGGCTAAGGTTCTCAAGGCTGAAATTTTGTTAAGAAGTGAACGTGCATTAATAAGTAATAAGTTTAAAAAGGGAGTGTGTAGTGTAAAAAACCGAGAGCATCCTTATCGAAGGTATGAGTTCTAGCTATGCCTGGACTATGGTTCAATGTGTTTGCTGGATCGCATGGGCTATAGCATGAGCGAATTGTAGTGCTAGTGGAACAAGGGATCTCTGGAGGCCAAAAAATCCTTATTTTGGTAAGGTTGAATAATTTGTTGTACTTGGTTTGGTGGACAATTAAGACAGGTGTCCGCATGTTGGGGTTGCGTTGATGGTGCATAACCTAGTATACCATCTTCCCCACTGCAAGAGTGATGATAAGAGTTACATCTTGCAGGTTAATTATTTATAACATTTGGGAGAAACCACGCGGCACGTTGGTTCATTGCCGTCTGTCAAATAGTAGGCCTGCTTCCATGATGGTTGTAGTGGCCGTCTCGTATAACGTTTGAACGAAATGTGTCCTTATAACCTATCTTACGATGAGTATGGTTAAGCATGGTTTCAGAAATTATACTTTTGTTTGCTAAGGCCGTTGAAATATTTTTGGTATTCGGTCTAGAACCAGAAGGTTTTTTATTTACTTTCTTCTTAATTGGTATATTCATTTTAGGTTTAGCAGTGTTCTTATGAGCCTTCACAATAGAATCAGGTGTTCGATCCTTGGCTTCCGATATTACACTGGAAAGAATGACATTAGAGTCTACATCAGATATGTCCTGGTTATCTAGGACCACTATGAGTATGAGAGGCAAACTAGCACACTGCATTGGTATATCAGTACACTGACTAACATGAGATAGTTTAGCTGCACCAGTGGGTTCAGCTGCTGTCGCGATCACATTTGTTCTGACCTCAACAATGTTATTTTCGTTCATGGTACGCTTTTGTGTTAGTCTTTGATTGGTTGTTTTGTCTGAGACTATACGAGCGTTTTTAAACTTCGTATGCGCACAGACTAGCAGTTCAGATTCTTTCAAACGTTCCTCTAATAAATAGGAATCGAATCTAAACAGGATAGGGCACGAGTATTTTTGATGCTTTTTGTTAAGTCGGATACATTGGCATGGACTGTCCTGGAGATTAGCTGCCTTTAGTATCGAATTTCTTACAGTTTTAATGGCAATTTTGTCCGGTATATTATATATAATCACGTTATTTCGTGAGATTATTCGCTTGGTGACTTCACTAGCTATCGAGTCAATAACGGATTCTACTTTGATCCTGTCTTCGAGTTCAGAAGTAACAATATCCTTGGACAACAGCAGTCGAAGGGTTGACAGTGTCTTTAGTTCTAGTTTGAGATAATCATGCTTTAATAAAGAGCCCGCAAGTGACCACTTTAGAACGCATATCACTTGATTGCTTATAGACAGCGGCTAATTCGCTCTTAATAAGATCTGTGGAGATAGAACCTTAAAAACCTATTTTGTAAATAATTTTTCATAGTTTTCGCATGTATTTTCATATTCTGTACATTTGGCGCCTCATCACTGAAATTCCTGGGACACCACATTGATTCTCAAGGAATTAAACCACTTGAAGAGAAAGTCAAAGCCATAATCAGCTACCCAGAACCAACATCAGTAAAATCACTACGGCGTTTCCTTGGAACATTAAATTTTTATCGACGATTTTTACCCAATTGTGCCGATGTGCTACAACCCTTAACGGATCTACTTAAAAATGATAAATCGTGTAGCAAAAAGAAGAACCAACAATTCCAGTTATCCTCTGACGTCAGAATGGCATTCGAAAAAGCGAAAAACTTGATCGTTGATGCTACTATGCTACAACACATAAACACTGACCCCCAAACGCATCTGATCCTGTGTACGGATGCATCACAAAAAGCCGTAGGAGCAGTATTACAACAACAAGTAAACAATACGATTACACCCATTGCTTTCTTCTCTAAAAGGTTATCACCTGTACAAGAGCGTTATAGCACATTCGGTCGTGAACTCTTAGCCATGTATTTAGCCGTTAAACACTTCAACGTTTTGCTACAGGGCCGGGATTTTACCATCATGACGGATCACAAACCCCTGTGCTACTCCTTTAGTATGTCGTATGACAGACATTCACCACGCGAAGCAAGACAGCTTGATTACATCTCACAATTCACCACAGACATTCAGTTTATCAAAGGTCACTCCAACATTGTAGCAGATGCGTTATCGAGAAAAGACATCAATGTAGTTGCATCCAACCATGACGTCAACCTAGAAATAATCGCAAAACTTCAAGCAGACGATGCAGAGCTAGAAACCTGCAAAGAAAAGTCTCGCCTGAATCTCCAACCTGTACCCATCCCATTCTCCGACGCATCCATCATCTGTGACACATCAACAGGTAACAATCGTCCCTTTGTTCCACTTGCATGTCGCCAAAAGTTATTCCAACACTTGCATGGTTTATCACATCCGGGCATCCGAGCTACTACAAAGATGATAACTGAACGTTTTGTTTGGCCGAAAATCAATTCAGATATTAAACGTTGGACACGTGGTTGCCTTAAGTGTCAACGTAGTAAGATCCAAAAGCATACTATTAGTCCAATCGGAAAATTTCCTATTCCTGATAGACGTTTTCAGCATATCCATTTAGATTTAGTAGGACCTCTACCTTCGTCAAATTCTTTTACTCACATCCTCACTGCAATAGACAGATTCACTCGATGGGCCATTGCATGCCCCATCAAAGACACAGCTGAGACTGTAGCATCCGTTTTTCTAGACCGATGGATATCGCACTACGGTGTACCGACAACCATCACAACTGATCGTGGTCCACAGTTCCAGTCTATCCTGTTTCGGGAATTCACAAGACTTCTGGGCGTAAAACACATCAGAACCACAGCTTACCACCCAGCAGCAAACGGCATGGTTGAAAGATTTCACCGGCAATTAAAAAGCTCACTCATGGCTCAAACTGACTCAACAAAATGGAGTGATGCCTTGCCGCTTGTTCTCCTTGGGATTCGTGCCACGGTGAAAGAAGACATAGGTTATACACCCGCCGAGTTAGTCTATGGTACAGCTCTAACGTTACCGGGCCAACTAGTCAACTGTGAACCTACAACGCAAGAAGATGCTACTCATTTCGCAAGTTGCCTATTACAAGTGATGCAGAACATTAGAGCAATACCACCGCGAGAATACAACAATCCAGTCCATCTCGACAAACATTTAGAAACGTGCAAATTTGTTTTTGTTCGAGTAGACGCGGTGAAAAAGCCACTGACACCACCATATGAAGGTCCGTATAAAGTAATAAAACGCACTTGCAAATATTTCATTATCAACAAAAACGGAAACAATGAAACCATTTCCATAGACCGAATTAAACCAGCTTTCTACGAACCCCCTCAAGCCACTGATGACAATACGGCAAACAAACAATCACTCCCATCAACTGCTAAGAAACAAGAGGAAGAGGAAAAACTCAGCACTACACCCTCTTGCTTAACACGATCCGGGAGACTTATTAAAAAACCCAAACGTTATGTACATTTTATGGACTAACACAATCAATCAGTTGTATGCATTACTTTGTAAAGTTACGCAATCTTCTAATAAAAGAAATTTATTTTCCCTACATGTACATTTAATAACTACATTTATTTGTTATCACTGGTTTTGCCAATTTTTTTTAATAAGAAAGAATTGTCATAGTAATAAACGAGTGAATGCTAACTAACTATTTATTAAATTCATCCATTTTTTTTTATGACTCTATTAACAGTTTTTCACATTTTATTATTATTATTAGCAAACCGAAACTTTGTAATGTTTGTTCTTCAGTTTCATTTTGCGTAGCATAGCGTATATTATTAACGTGCCATTTATTCCTATTTCCACCATTTTTTTTTCCGTTATTACAGTAAATACTATTTTATGTACATTTGTATACAATATTTCTCAATTTTTGTTGTTCATATTGTAATCAGTGTTACCTCCGGACACTCTGGGGGGAGCTATGTGGAGATAGAACCTTAAAAACCTATTTTGTAAATAATTTTTTATAGTTTTCGCATGTATTTTCATATTCTGTACATTAAGCATTAAACAATTGTACTTGTTGTTTAAGTGTATTACTTTGAACGCTTGTAACTCGACTTCCTTCCGTTTTGAGTACAACATATCGTGACACTGTTACTGCTTCTCAATAAATACACTCTAATTCACATCTGCATCGTTCTGGCATGTCTGCTAATATGTTGAATGAAATATTAATTGCATACCATCTACGTTTATAGACAATTGCGACATTCTTATTGGATTCTACGCTTGGTAAAACTACTGGATCTATATCGTCCATATTGGGATTATTAATTTTGTTATAATTGTGGAGTATCTGGACCAAACCCAGCCGAACACGCAATAGCCTGAAGACTTAAGTAACGTCCCTTATTTTGTTATTTGTGTGTGTAATTAACTTATTAACTGTTAATAGTTACATAAACTATAGACATAATATTTTTGTTGCTAATTTTTGGTTATCATACATTTTGGTCCACCACATATCGATACCATCTGTTCGTGATTTAGAACTCATTATTAGGTTAGACATAGAGTCATCCAGCAACATGTGTGGAATAAATCTACTCTCACTATTATCTGGTGCAACAGGAGTTGCAGAGCATGGGGTATAGGTAAGACGAGAGTTGTTAAAATCTGAAGAAATAGGACTTTTTTGAGCTCGTTATTGTGTCAGTCGAACCTTTTTTCTTCAAGGGTTAATTGAATGTTATTATTGATTTAAAAACTAGGGTTTAACGATATATAAGCACATTGTAATAAATGCCGTGTCAGAGTAGCGCAAGCTTCAAACGTACCGCAAGTAAATATTCTGATAGAAATAGCTGTATCCCTTCTTTTTCAAAGCCATTTTAACCCCTTTTTGTTTTTAGATTTTATAGGGTATGGAGTAGGCTTCATTTTTAGTGAACTGTCTACTTTGCTTGTAATATGATTGCTCAAAGGAAGTGGAACCAATTTAGCCTCTTAAGCAAGATTTAAAGAAGTGTTTTGCATAACTAAATTTGCATCAATACCGCTGATTCGTGACATCCCACTTGACATGAGAAGCCGCAATTTAACATGTTCTGACCTGCATACGCGGATGGATTGAAGTTATCTCATCACAATTTGGCTGTTTTGTTGCTTCGTAATTTGACCTGGGATACCAATTACCCTACTGAACCTCACTATCCTTGTTAAAACGTTTTGGAGTACACAAAACTGCGCATTGATAATAAATTGACAGTAAAAGATACTTTGAGTATGTGTGAATCGTTGTTTTCTGGAAGAATTAAGAGAAAATGACGTGTAACCAGTAGATCCTAAATGTTTTTAGTCCTTTCTTCAGTTATTAAAGAATTATCGCAATAAATAGCTGTTTTTTTAATAATTGGCTTGTTCTGTTTGTAGTGATTTATGTGCAAGAGACATTTCAGTCGACCTAAGTGAGGCGTATTTATGCTCTTTTTCAATTGTACTTTGTGGATATTTGTTATTCCAGTTGGTAATAATGAATAACTTTGGACGTAGGCGTCCTGTTCTGTTTCCATGGACGCGAAAAAAATCATCAATAACTAGGTTAGACTGCAAATTCTCAAACACTTATTTCGTACGATCCTTTTTACGATGCAAAATACGGTTAGGAATGTAACAAAGTATGGAGATGTGACAAGAACTATGTATTGTACAAAGTCCTTTGTGTTTGTACTTTTGACCTCACTATATATACAATTTGTAAACTGATTTTTCAGCATCAAATGTTGCTGTTTATTTACCAGTAGTAATGATACATCAATAAACTTTTTCCGAATTTTTATTTCCGTCTTCATACTTTTATGGAGAGGTATGCCGACAATCTTAACGGATAATTGTTTGCGAAAATTAAAAAAAACTACTAAGTGTTTGCTTTATAAGTACCAATTTCGTTACGAAAAGTTGTAGTACTGCACCGGTTAAGTTGTTTCGCTAGAATGATACGTTGTATGCATAAGTTTCTTCACTGTGACAGTATATTCGGATGAATACTTGTAATGACATTGTTTCCTAGTCACGTGTTCTCCGAAGCCAAGTATGTAAGGACTGAAAACATGTATATCCGACATGTAGCACTTGGAGAAGGCCGGTAGTGGTGGACGTTGAGACATTCAGTCGGATGGCATGGATAGGTCTTGCAGACGTGCCCACTATGTTCAACTTATTTCTATTCACATTATTCTATCCCCAGAATGTGTTTTTCACAAGTACTATGTATCATTGTTAATTGCCATGATACTATGAATCAGTGTAGATAGTGATGTGACTTTCACGTAAGATCTTACAGATTGGGCAATCACATGGTAAATTTGTTTTTATCGGACAACGTCTATCATCAAAGTAGTATTAGTACGAAATTAGACTATAATTATGCATATCAACAAGATTTGTAATGCAAAAAATGTACAGTAGTTATATTCATATTTAGATAATTCATTACATGAATAAACGTGGCAGTAGTAGAAATGAAACTTAGTTAGCTTTCTTCTACAAAATCTTCCATATTCAGAAATTCGCAAACTTGTTGACCTGCATAGACTTAATTATTACAAAAGTTGGAGCCTTTCAATTACTTGACAGAAGTCATAAGTTTTATAACAGTAAACGCATGGATAGCTTCCTAGGTTGCTCAATGCAATTCTGAAAAACAACAAATCAATCGTGGAAAAAACGATTAAAATTCTTTCTCAGTATCAAATTCAATAAGTTAGTGAAACAAAAGCTAAGAGGATGTACCTATAAGTGTCTTATTTGCTGTAAACAGTACTTTTCATTTTCTAACCCTTCCAGAATTTCATCTACTTATTTGAAGTTAACAAACAAACTGCAGGCATCAAATAAACCGAAGCAAAAACTGTAATTAGTTATATGAAATTTTAGAAAAATCCAATTACAACGTTCAAAACACTATTAGCGATTCACTGATTACACATAATAATGATATATTTGGTAAGCACTATTGACATATTACTCGTCAACATCCATTAAGATTGCGTATATGATTTCGTCAGTGATTTTGGATTCTCTTTACAGAAATTTATTTTTTAACCCTATAATAGACATGAAGACTAGTATCAACCATGACATGTTTTGGTTACCATGCTCAAAATAAACATACACCGCTTTACTTATGAAGAATATTTGGCTAATTTATGTTGCAATCACAGTTATGCTATACACAATTCCTGTAAACGTTCAGAAAGCGGGCAGAAAAAGCCATCAATGTCATTTATTATTCATATAATTTTTCTTTCTCACATTAATATATCAGTTCAGTTGTAAACGATTATACATATAATGGATAGAACTATTTACGGTTGTATATTGATAGTTCATATCGTATTGTAGCAGGTTATATACTGTTGCCCTGCAATAAGAAAAACAAACCTGCATTAGAAACGTCGCATAGAATGGTTTTTATTATCATTACAATATTGATGAATTGTTTGACTCGCAATTGATTCAATCTAAAATTTATAAACAACTACAAACACCCATGTGCATCACTACCACATCATCACGCGCGCTATTTAAAAAGGATAGTGGTATTTTTCCTTGTTGAGTAAATTCTATTGTTTTGATCGTTATCAACGTATCAAGACTACCATTTTATACTTTGATTGAATTTCTTTCAGTTAAAGTATTCGACTAGAGTATCATTTTGGTATCCTAAATAGTTGTATCGTCGGTACTCTAGAGTACCTTGTTTTTCTATTGTATCTGTTAGTACTTCGGTCCTAACTATTTATAGTTTTTTCTAATTTTAGTCGAAACTCACTTTCTCATCCTAAAATAACTGGAAGATGCAATAAAAGCATTTGCCACCGCCCAGGATGTCGATATATTGTTGATAACGGCATGCAGTGCGATGAGTGCAAAGGTTGGTACCACGAAGTTCGCACGAATCTAGCGCCTGCAGCTTTGAAGCGGTTCAGTAAAAATGGATGCATATAGCTATGTCAACAGTGCTGTTTGGATGCAAATAGCCTTTTAACCGAGGCCATCTCAATAGTAAATGCCGCGAAAAAGTGTCTCGGCAAGCGCGGTCGGGACACATCAGTCAGAACTCAATCTGTCGACACGCAGAATGACATAAGGCAGGCCCAAGTGAGTCCAAAAAATGCTGACCCACACTGTCCAAAGGAGGAAGGACAGCCTCCAAAGAGGTCTGTCACAACCAGAAACTCGCGCAAAAAAGTCTCTTCTGTCCCACGTATCAAAAATGGTACCCAGAAGGGGACTTCCGGAACCCAAAATCGCAAGGCTCGATCGGTTTCCCTACCTCCCAAGTCGTCCTGAACCTTCCGGAATCCCACAGTACGCCTGACGCGACTGTGGTTACTACTCCAAAGAACGTTAGCGATTGGGTACGGGTCGTAAGGAGAAAACGGCAAAATGACTTCAAAGGGAATCCTACCTCCACCAAAAGGGTCGACAAGCCGAAGTCTGATCACAGCGACATATCAGTCGTTTTCCATAGAGTCAAGGAGAGTGACAGCTTAGAACCGAAAGCTCGTTTTGAGCATGATACTGTGTTGATAAAACAACTACTCAACCAAGTTGTGCCCCAAAACATCTCCGGAGTCACCTTGCTAAAGGTGTATAGACTAGAAAACCTAGCTCATCAGTTTTTCTCCGTAAGGACTTACCGTTGGTGGACCGTGTAAAAAGACGGGAAGCCGAAAAAGAACTACAGCTCAGATTAGACTCTGGCGAAAAAGACCTGAAAATTGTAAATTTTCGGGTTGTGAGGCTTCGACAGAGGATGATGCCGAAGCCACTCTGGGTGAAGCACGAGGCCACCTAAATAGGCTTCGGATCTGTTATATCAATGCCCGGAGCTTGCTCAATAAGCTACCGGAACTAGGTGTACAGATGAACTCAACTAGACCAGATATAATCGCAGTCACAGAAACATGGCTGACGCTGTATATAGATAGTAGGGAAATGATTTTGAGGGTTTTACATTAGTAAGAGCCGATAGAATACAAACGCGTAAAGGAGGGGGAGTAGCTCTATTCATTAGGAATGCTATTCCATTCACCATTATCGACAGTGTATCCCATGAGAGTGGGACGTATGAATTAGTTTGCTGCCGCCTGAAATGCAGGGGACAAGAGTTGCTGCTTAGTTTGATCTATCACAGTCCAAGCTGAGAGGAAAACGAGGTCCTGCTAAGCAGTCTCAACACTTTATCACGAAGTGATTGATGTCTAATTCTAGGGGACTTTATTGCACCCATGGTGGACTGGAGAAATCTGCGGACTGAATCGCCAGCAAACTCCTTCGAACAGGAACTAATTGATGCGGTAATCACATGTGCCCTAGTGCAACACGTGAAGGAAGCAACTAGGTACGACCCGGGTTCTGCATCATCCTTACTCGAATTTATATTGACTCATTATGAGGATTACGTTGCAAACCTGGATTACATGCCACCCCTAGGCAAAAGTGATCATGCAGTTTTAACCTTTGACTTCCATATAACTGTCGATCACGAGCACGCCTCGGCTCAATCCAGACCTAACGTCTGGAAAGCAAACATACCAGACATCATGAAATCAGTACCATCAGTAAATTTGAAAATAGACCCCGAGTCATCAATCGAAACGGCTTGGGATGTATTCCGGAATTTATACTTAAAAGTTACAACTAAGGGGCCGAGAAACTCCCCACTGTGGTTCAGTAGGAAGGTTAGCGTTCTTCTGCGTAAAAGAAGGAAAATGTGGGATAGATTAAGGTTACTGGGGACTAATGAGTCAAAATATCACTATCGAAAATCTCGGAATACTTTGCCTCGAACCTCCGTAAGTCCAGAAAGCTGTACGAAGAGAAAATCGTTAAGGAATCCATAGAATGCCCTAAACGCTTGTATTCGTATATAAACCAAAGGACAAAAAGAAGAAGAAATGTTCCTTCACTATGGGGAGACAGTACTGCCTCATCAATAGTGGAGGACGACTTTGGCAAAGCTCAAGTATTCTCTAAATACTTTAGCGATGTATACACCATATAAACACCCTTCTCACCAGTCCATGAAAATCCCCCACACAAGCACTGGACAGCGTGACAATTAAAGAACTCGATGTCTTTGGTCTGCTAGTTAAGCTTGACATAGGTAAATCCACTGGACCCGATGAACTGCATCCTAGGTTACTAAAGAAATTAGCTAACTTTGTTGCGAACCCTTTAAGTGTATGTTTTAATCTATCCGTAACCCAGGGTCGTCTACCAAAAGACTGGAAGAACGTCATAGTAAGTCCAGTCTTCAAAACAGGTACAAAACATAAGCCTGAGAATTACCGACCCATTAGCCTAACTAGTGTGGTTGTTAAAATCGTAGAAAAGATTATTCAGAAGGAGCTGTTAAAGTATCTCGATGAAAACCGGATCCTCTCCGAAAAGCAGCATGGTTTTAGAACAGGTTACTCTTGTCTCACAAACTTATTAGTCGCTCGTGAAAGCTGGTGCGCTCTTAAGGACAATTGTCACTTCGCGGTTTCTCACATCAACAAAAGATGCTTCTCGAGTTATCAAAGGAGAAACATGATCAGTAATAGTCTTGGATACATGAGATCATGATCATAAAGCTCAAGGGATAACTGCTTAACGGCTATCACAGATTGACTTTTTGCAAGCAGTTCTTGATGATTGGCTCTATTCTTCAGGAACTATGTAAATGATGAAAGATAACCACGTAGTAAGCTGAAGTGTGCTATTTTTAGAGAAGAATTTCTAATACCCTCCTTCAGTTGTGATAAGGTACATCTTTGAAGATCTTGGTCGCCTGAGATAAATGTCTTATTACTATCACACCTTAGTACAGTCAGTAACACCACACCAAAAATTTATACGCCATACAAACGAATAGATAATATTGTGAAGAAATAGAGTACGGATGGATGGTACAACTGAAAGAAATAAGGAACAAGAGTGCTGAACGACGAGAAATACAGATCACTTGAAAATGCAACCAAGAAATGCTGTTCACAGTTAAGCGAGTTTCTATTACCCTTGTGAAGTATGTCAATGCTAAAGCACTATCGTCACTGGTATTTATTCACAGTGATATTTGACAACACCTCAAGTTACGGAGTTCCATCATTTTTGGGACGCCAATCGATGAGCTGTGATGGACGGACAGATGTCATCATTACACAATCTTTCTTTATACCACTGCCCATATCATAAACTAACCGTCCTCCCACATTTTTACCATTCTAGCGTCGTCAATTAATAACCGACCTTCAAATTGAAATTAATGTCACACAAATTCCTTATCATTCTGTTAAATCATGTTGTATCGCTCCAAAAGCTTCCATATTGATAGGTAAAGGTGAACCAAATAAGTAGGGCTCCCCTCGCAATTTAGTTTGCTGATTTCTTTAATGTATGTCCGATCCACTTTCAACGTCTTTCCTTATTTCTTACTCAGATGGAAGTTGGTTCGTCCTCTCCCACAAAAGGTTACCTCTGATGGTACCTGGCCAGTGTATGTAGAGTATTTTGCGTAGACAACTATTTAGAAATACGTGTACCTTCTTGATGATGGTTGTAGTAGTTCTCCAGCTCTCAGCTCCGTGCAGTAGGACTGTCTTGACATCCGTATTGAAGATTCTCATTCTGTAATTAGTTGACAGTTGTTTTAAGTTTCATATATTCTTCAATTGTAGGAATGCGGTCCTCGCTTTGCCAACTCTCGTCTGTACACCTGCATCAGATCGTGAATGTTTCCACATCTTCTAGAGATTCGCCACCAAATGTAATTGGGTTGACGTTCAAGGTGTTGTTTTTGAAAATCTTGCTTTCTCCGTTATGTATGTTTAAGCCTATTAATAAAGAGTTTGCCTCTACATTAGTTGTCTTCATCTGTTTTTGTTAGTACTTATGCGATCGGAGAGCGAGGTCCAATTCGTTGAATTGATTGTTGCTGAAAAATGACAACCAGATTAAACAGAGTCAACCTGCACGGTAATGTGATAAAAAAGGAATACTAGTTATCCGCCACTTGAAGCTTACTATTCCCTGAAATCATGTTGTATAGCTCCGACAGCTACCATAGTGATTGATGAAGGTGAACCAATTGAGTATGTTTGAATTATCACTTTTGTTTCTTTTTAAAGGTTATAAAAGTTTAACAAGTATCAATTCAGATAGTTGACTGGGTTGAAATATTAGTAATTAGAAGTTACTCAGCGTTATTTCAATTAGGGTTTTCATTAATTATATTCTGCCTTTTGAAATGAAATATGGTCAGAGAGAATTTTGGGCTGTTTATTATTTAAACGCTGTTCCACATAATTTCAGTTAGGTTTCAATAAACTGACTAGATATCTGATCATATCATGAATATTTCTAATTCCTAGCAATATAAATCGTGTCCATCACGAAATAAGGCAACAATACTCTTATTTCTACTTAGACAATTAGGTTTCTGCTGTTCGAAATTTCTATAATAATATTGGCTGAACTAATTAGGTTGTATATGAGACTTTGTAATTTTCTGTGGTTGATATTTCGAAATGTGGTTGATCAGATACTATTGCCAGATGTGCACGATTAGCGAAATGTCACATGGCTTCTATCTACAAATTTTATTATGTTTAGGATATGTAATTAGCAGTGAAATATAAGATTCAGGTTTCATCTCATTTAAGACTCTTCAACTCTTGTATTTATCAGCATCGATTGTTTACATTCACACTGAGACTTGAATATCAACCGTCAAATAATTACAAACGCTTCGTAAGAATTTCTTCAAACCTCAATGAATATGCGAACTCAATAGCTTGGTGGATAAAGTGTTCCTCGATTGAAACGATAACTAAATTGTTTCAGTCAAAATGTGAACATTAATATGCATTGGAATTCATGCTTAACAATCCGATAAGTCTCCAAATCAGATTAAATTTACTTCTTGGATCATATCACACCGCTACCCATATCATTAGATCTGCTTAACCAGATAGATGACAGGGGGTCTGCATAAAATTCACTTTCAGTTATAATTTTGATTTTTCAATGTTTGAATAAATAACGATTTTTATGTTACGTTTTCTAGATAATTCCATCATCCGCGAAACTTATGGTTCTATCCAGGAGAATTGTATAATCTATCAAAAAAGGTTATAAACTACTCATTATTGTCATTCATCCATTTCAATTTTACTACCTAATAAGTACTTATTCTTAATCATCAAACCGAAATTATTATTACATTCTATTAATGACTTTATACAACTTGATATGTATATATCTTTTAAACATCCCAAATTCAATTTCATGTGGATCATTATACTACTTATAGTAGTGTGCTATTTTTGTAAACGTGGTATCATGTTTTGCGGTGACAGTGTATTATATGTAACAGGATGGATTTTCTGTATGATTCGATATGTGATGGTGCGTATTTTATTTCGTTTGTATAATTTACGGCTTACTTATATTAGTGATTGTTCACAAAAGAGATTCAGCAAGATAAATGCTACTAATAGCTCTACTACTACTACTAGTAGTAGTAGTAGTAGCAGTAGTACTACTGTTGAAATATCACGATTGTCACCATCAATAGTTCAGAAAATTAGCCAACAGAACAGATCTAATATACATATATGAGTATATAGAGGACAAATAATTGGTCAGCTTGTGAATTGCATATTCCTGCATTGATCGATTACGATTTTGTGTAGGTCAAGTGGTTCGATGTTCCAATGATTTCCTTACATCATATCCCTTTTCAGAAATATAGAATAACTTCATCCATGTATTGTGTTTGATTTCAGTTCATTCTTGTATCTCTTTTCGCTTTTGTATTTTCAGCTATTTTGTAAATCGAAATGTATTTTGTACAAAATGATACTTGTTTTTCATAGTATAACGATATATCGCAGCATTCAATATTACACTGAGAATAAAGGTACTTAAAAGTACTTCGAGTGACGGATTTTTAGATAGCCGCTGCTGTTTTAGCAGCACAAACTTAAAAATTGACAATTTTTGAAACCTTATCCCAGTGTATTATGACATAAAGTCTGTATACTGTGACCAAAAACTATGCAGCTATTCGTAGTAGTGTTCATAAAAATATTCCGGAAACGTAAATCACTACAAATTGTCACAAAACACTTGTATTACCTCGTTTCTAATATTCTCGATTTGCCTTGACAATCAGTCTGAACATTTTATTCAGTGCGTATGAATGACTCTAAGTGTATATATTCATATGCTCTAGCTGTAAAGCTGGATTGTGGTTGGCATTGAAAATCTGAATCAAAGTTTTATGAGATAATCATCTATCCTTATGTTTAATAAGATAGAGTATTATTAGGGAGTGATCGAAATTCTTGTCTTCCCATGTGATTAACCTCTATAAATATCAGTATTATAGGCACACATTCATTTATTTTCTCTCATCAAAAAACTTTTCTTGATTTATTCATAACCTTATTTTAAGATTTAAATCCCTTTGTTACAGAAATTGTTGTTCCTGTTGTCTAGTTCATTGTCTATAACTATTGACTTCAACTAATCTATTTACCTGTTTTCTCGAACTACTAAAATCTACACCTGACAATAAAATCATTTATATTTCATCTTAGATGATCACTTATTACGTCGATCTTATTCGCTAATTCTAATGACGGATCTTTAGATAGCCGCTGCTGTTCTAGCAGCAAAAATTTAAAAAAAATTGACAATTCTTGAAACCTAATCCCACTGTATTATGACATAGGGTCTGTATTCTGTGACTAAAACTATGCAGCCATTCATACGTATCGTCGTGTGAAGTTCACATAACTGCCAATAAACAAGTTTGATTATTTCCTATTGTTGTTCGAATTAAGGATTATGTATATTTGGAATACAAAATACTTGATGTGATGGATATAATTTTTATTCAACAGTTTTGCTAAGTCTAAACTAATTGATCAATAGGAGTGACGGAATTCCTGATTGTATCTGAAAAGTAATAAAGTAAAAATTTATCATATTTAGATTGTTCATGATTATTGAGAGTGATATCATACTCAGTAAAAAAAGAATTCAAAGCGGTGGCTTTCCTATTTAGAAGATCACTGCAACATTTCATAATAGAAATGTGATTGTTGGTCTTTATTGTTTAACCGTCAACATGATAATTTACAGTCAAAATCACGAATGAATATGATACTGTTTAAAGTCTACATACTAAGAAGTTTGCTCATATACCTGGAGCTGCCGTTGAAAACATTTTGGTGAAACATTAGTTGTTTGTATGTAAGTAATCCATTGGGTAATGTTTCACACACATTTCAAGATAATATCTAACTAGTTCGTACAAATATATACATATATATATATGTCATATCCCGATGAGTAGAATTAATGAGTTTCGTGCCTTGACTCAGTATAAGCCACTTCTGCAGAGTATAAATAATCAAATTAAATTATCGCAAGTTAAAATAGTTCTAAGAAACAATTCTATCCACCATTTGTCCTGCCCCATAATGCTTGTGGCTTAAGATATGATAAATTAATCCGCACAGGATGCCCATGTATCAATGTGTGTGCGTTTAAAGCGTGTTTTAGTGTGGAAATCAACACTAGGATCCAGATACATCCAGACGACAAGTTTGAAGTAGAATGAAACGTGAGTCGTGGATTTCAATGGTAGCCATTATCCATCTCTACACACGTGGTTGTTTACAACTGATGAGAAACCACGACATATAATGAATTCATATTATTCTTCCTCAAAAGCTTACCTGGCTTTATTCAAATTCATAAAAAGTAGCAATAGCATTTAATTTGTAATTACTGTCTATTAATAATCTTGAACACGAGAAATTTTCTTTACAATTAAGTTTGTTTAATGAATTGAGTTATTCATGCTCTAACTCTATCAAACTATTTTTTTCTGGGATTATTTTCCAGTTTCAAATCGACGACCATCTAATGAATGATGGAAACATACATAAGTAATCAACAGGATTCTATACTTGCAGACAAATCACATCTATGCAATATAATGATAAATGACAAGATTCTACACCAAATGATAAAGTAAATGAGCAAACAGATTGTGAGAAACTATCAGATTAAGATTTCAGGAGGGTCGAAAATTCGCAACGATTGATTTGAACAGTTCATATGGTGATTCTTACCACACACCTGATCTAAATAAGCTAAATGTAGTATGAATAACGTGGACGAAGGTGACTTATCGTCTAAACAGGTCGACATGAAATCAGAAAGAGTTTTCTGAAATATACGGACAAATCAACACAACGTTATGATGAATAACGAATTAAAGACTGATGACTAATAGATCGAATTCCTTGGCTAACAGCTTAGGAAAGTAGAATTCACCTAAATGCAAGTCTAAATATCATTGAACAAAAGACGTGCGTGCACACTGCTGAGAAGTACCAGAGTAAAATGAAACGGCCGTCCAGTGCTACCAGGTTTTGCTTGATGGTATAGCTTCAATCGACTAATCATCTAAAAGTTATTGTCAAATCCGGAAAACTGAAGTGAATCCAATGAGCAACGATGTTGAAAATTATTTGAAATTGCTCGGAAATTTAAATGCGACAGTCTGAATAGACTAGGCAGGCAATTATTAACACGCAGTAAAATTTAATTCTACATGAATCGACGAAGTTTTTTGATGATCAATCAAGTGATCTGGCATTATCATAGCCCATTTGTCGAAGAATGTCAGTGCGTCGTCTAGAGAAATATAGAGTTCTGAACAGTTCACATCAAAAACAAAGTTGCTTAAAGAAATCAACGAGAATCCATTCAATGAATTTCGAGAAATGACAATGTTAAATATCAACTCTATTCAAATGTCACATGGTTACTGAAACGCTCTCAAATATTCAGTAATCTATCTATGTTTGATAGCAAATACGTTAGACCATAGGATATGGTGGATGTGCTAGTTTCTAGCGCTGTATCAAGCTCACATGTATCGTTTTCGCCTCTACACAGATCATTTCGTTCATTTTCTTGAGTCACATTTGGAACTTGTCTATTATTCTCGTGATAACGCTTTGACTGTCTTTTATGAGACTATGAGTGTACATAGCCTACATAATTCGTTATATCTTTAGTTTATTTTTACCCGGTTAAAAATTTTCACTTACGCTGAACGTAATCTACATATGTCGGGTAATGTAAGCAAACACTTGAGAGTTTTAATCATAATGATTAACTGAGTTCCAGCATCGATTTACGGAATCATAAAAAGCTTGAAATGAATCATCATGCAAACAACAAATTATTGGTTATTGCCACCCATAGTTATAACGCACCTATTAAGAGTGAATAGTTAAAACTCGTTAGATGTGACACAAGTAAATGTTATGGCTTTGCACTTTTCCTGCTTACTGAAAAGTTTATACACTGAAGTTTCTTCGCTTTCTCTATTTTATAGGTGATTGGTGCTTTCAGTAAGCGACTATCGAATGTGTGTCACACGGTTAGGGTCACAGTGCTCGAAAACGTCCTTCATAGCTGCAACTGAATAATTGAATAATTCTACACAGAGTCCTTAAATACGACGGAATTCCCTAGGGAATTGTTATTAATTTTATACACACAGCTTACATCACAACGTTCCCATGTACATTTATTTGATATATCTCAATTTTCTTACTTGAAGTTTACTGGGTATTTGAATACTATCTCACATGTGAATGTTATGTTATGAGCATCCTTGCACGATTACCTACTTTTCCATCATAGTTCTTTGATTAGAAGAAGCGATATATTTGTTGAGACGTTGTTAGATTTTCGAGTCAAGTTGATGTCATTCAACTAAAATATGAGTAATTTCATATTTGAAATCATGAGTCAATTGAAGCTAGACCACCATGGAAAACCTGGAAGCACTGGACGGCCGTTTCGTCCCATTATTATTATTTTATAATTATGAGCTTTATTCAGTATTATATTTTGGGTACAATATAGAATTCTCAGCATTAAGTACTTCAACAAGTTTCCGTTTCTTACTTCTTCGTCCTTCCTGACAATAAATATTGAGTAATCGCCAGTTAGAAGTTAGCAGCCCAGTTAATCGACATCTGGATAATGTACATTCTTCTCGCTGCATATTGCCAGCAACCACGATATCTCTGATTAGGCTTTCTGTAACCTTTACGGCGAAAGGTCTTACACTTTTCAGAAACGCACCTGAATAGGTTGTGCGATTAATAAGCATAATGATATATTAAAACAAACGAAATTAGATAAATTGTTGAAATATCTAGATTACAGGAACAGGTAGCCCAGAGGTTTAAACAGGACGCCAATTAATTCCATTATGGTACTCCTCAGCAGTGCGCATCCACTATCACGCAATAACAAGTAAAGATCAATCAAGTCTGTTGTAGAGCTATCAACTCACTGAGGACAATTGGCGAACGGCTGCACAACTTCGTCCATCACTTAAAGTTAGAAATTAATACCGTTCGATACCAGCACAGCGGTCTATCGGTTAAGTGCTCCGGCGCGAAGGTAGTAGGTCCGTGTTTCGAATTATGCGGGTGCGGGAACGTGGATGCGACGGCTAAGGAGTCCAATAATAGGACGAAACGGCCGTCCCGTACTTCCAGGTTTTCCATGGTAGTCTAGCTTCAATTGACTCATGATTTCAACTAAGAAAATACTGCAATATACACAAAATTCACTTCGGATTAAAATATGAGTGTTGTTATGGCTGATATATCTGGTCAAATGATGAGTCAACATCATCTTCATCAAAAGTTGGAAAATTGATAAATATAGACTTGTTGCAACTGTTCGAATGCGAATAAGATAGATTTACCTGTTTCATCCGTATCGGTATTTTGCAGCAAATCTCACTTGACACTCGTCATCTTGTAGATTAAATAGTCAACCAATTTTGTTCGAGCAACCATTGGGGACAACTAAGCACAAAAATGAGGTTTTGTGTTTGATACGAGACTGCTCAGTAGTGCACACACATCACTGTGACGCGCATTGCACACGTGAATGTCGCGTCGTTTATTGAGCACATAAATCACTCAACACTATTCAGTCTCATATTGACTGACAAATTTATATTCGTTTCCATTTGTACTGTATGTGAGAGAGAGCAGTGTGTGTCATATTTTATTTTACGTCGTACATCATCTGAACTCACAATGTGGACAGAATACAAAGAAGAGGAAATACAACTTACGATTATTCGGCGAGATCTCCGCAATTATTTTCAATTAATACAACTAAAAAGTACAGAATTTAAAATCGTCAGATTCGTCATAATGTTAATGTTGTCATTCACTCAAAGGATTTATACTTACTCAAGTCGTTCATGCTTGAACACATATAAAATTGTTAAATTTCACATATTATTCAAAGTGAGTGTGTTCGTCAATTTTCAAACAGATAAAAGCAGCAAGTAATGGACTTGTTTTCGTTGCACGATGCTACATCCTAAACTGTTGTTGCCAATATCATGAGGGAACACGAGCTCTACAAAAGACATGAATCAATGAGCCTTCAAATAACCTCTGATAATATCGCAGTGTATACCTTATTCTGTTGACTGAGAACCGAACAAAGCCATGAATTTAGAACGAGAATGACTCAACTGAAAGCAGAGTAAATGTGACTAGTAATTCAAATTGATGTTGTTTTCCTCGGTGAGTTTATAATGTACAGCCCATACAATTGATTTCAGCATGATTCATTCAGTTTACGTACAAAATGTAGTGTTGAGAAGAATTTTCCGGAGAAATAAATCACTACCAATTGTCAAAAAACACTTGTATTACCTCGTTTCTGATATTCTCGATTTGCCTTAACGATCAATCTGTACATTTTGTTCATTGTCTATGAATAACTCGAAGTCTACATATTCATATGTTCTAGCTGTGAAGCTGGATTGTGGTTGGCATTAAAACTTGGAGTCTTAGTTTGATCTTTCTACCAAACTTCAAGTTGATGTGTGTGGAATTGAATTTCGATAACAACGTCTAGACTCACAAATAGACACATATGCTTAAAACTGTGGAGTATTCTTCACTAAATTTATAAGTTCAGAGAGCCATGAGCCTATTTCATCAATCTAAAAGAACGCAGATAACATTTGTTACCTTAATAATCTGATTGAATTCACGTCTTCTTTATACTAAAATCCTCAATCTGTACAATATTAATATTCAGAAATAAAGTTCCATCTGAACTAACTTTAGTCAGTAGATGAAGTTAATCATTTGATTTTATAAGTCACATACACTGATCCAATTTTTAAAGAGATGAAGAAATAAGATGACAGTCGATCGGAATGGAAGTTTACATTCAGAATAATTACGGTCACACATCATCATCACCATCACAAGATCCCTCTTCTTTTGTTCCTCCTTCTTTTTTTGTACCTACTAGATAACATAAACATCTCATGTGAGAATGAACCTGTCGAATACATCATAAAGCAAATGCACCTAAATACACTGAAATTGTAGTGGATTTTTCTGAATGTCCGAATAAGCCTTATTTTGAGCTATTCACGATACATAAATACAATGTTGTGATGTTTAAATAAATCAATGACTTCTTAGTATTGATGACTGTTGTAATTTTGAATTCCAAATACAATACATTCGTTCGAGTTCATCTGATACTTCTTGATTAAATTGCGTTATTCCTGGGATTACTAGTTCATACTACAATTCAAATACTTCTAATTATCATATTGGCGTCGCGACTGAGCCTGTTATGGAACGGTTAAATATAAATTCAGATTTTAATGCTTTTGAGGAGTACATGGAAAGGTTCGAAATCTGGGCTATGATCAAGGAAGATGATGAGGATTTTATTATTGTGGCCCATTTCCTTACATTCATCGGGAAAGAAGCATACAGCCTTATAAAGATTTTGGCACTTCCAGACAAACCGATTTCACTCCCCTATGCAACTCTCAAACATCTTCTGTTGGATCATGTAAAGTATACAAATTCCGAATGCGGTAAGAAAGGAAAATCCGATAAAATGACTCGTCAGAACATCAGGAATTCCACTTATTCAAACAGTCGTCGTAGTTCGATGCGTAATCAAATTTATTCAGATAATACTTCATTGAGTTGTGAAACAGTCCATGATGATGAGCACGAGTTTAGTAAATGCATGTTCTGCGGCAAGTTTCACCCATGTAATTCATGTATATTTCGTAATTCTAAATGCTTTAAATGTGGTATAACTGGACATATTCAGTCAGTTTGAAATACCATGGTTCATTTCGCTGAAAGTAATGCTAAGATGGATGCTTCTAATGATCAGTTATCTTTATCTAGAAGAGGTATAACGTTATATAACAGTCCAGAGTTGAATGAAACCCAGAGTCATTGGGAGGCGAAAATTCTCAACCAATCAACTTATCAGATTTCTCATGTTATTGTGCCAGATATGGTTTGTCGTAATAATTCACATACTTCTGATGTAATTTCTTACAACTCTGAGAATAGAATGTTAAATGAGTCAAATCATGATCAAAAACCAAATTCAGTCATGGTAGATGTTGAATTCCCTGATGATCCATTACCTAATGAAACTCTTAATCAATTTGAGGAAAATATTTCAGAAGAATCGAATTCTGATATCATATCAAGTGTCAGTGGTCCTCATAATGAATTTATCTCTAATGATATTTCTCATGAATGTGAAAAATATGTTTCTTATGAGTTGAATTCTAGTCATATTTCTGATGTTATTGTGTCATATGTTGGATACTCTCACGAACAATGCATGTTGAATAGAATCCCTAGTCAGGGGTATAATGATACAGAGGGGATAGCAAAATTTTTTACGAAGCAACCAGAGAACCAGTTTGCCCAGAAGTGAAGTTTGCACAGACAGAGAATCCAAATCAAGTCCAAGATTATCCTAATGAATATGAGGCAGATGAATGTTTTCTATCCGATTGTTTCGCAGGTAAATCAAGCCTAATTGAATCACGTGTGTTAATTACATATATCAATGTATATCCATCTGTGTATTCTAATATGAATAACAAAAATAATATGTATCATGATTTTTATTCATTCAAAGTCACATGATGGAATACCTCAAATTATATATCAGTGTTTATTCCCAAATACTCACATACAGTAGTCGGTGCGTAAGATTTGAGATAATGCAAATTGGGAACGTCATATTGGCTAAAACATTGCGAATCAAGGACCCAACATTATTTCGTGGGGGAGGATATTGTTGGAAAGTCCATGATGCAAATTCTAAATATCAATGGTTTCACTACACAACCGACATGCTGATTGTATACAATTCTAGAACCCAGTTGAGTCTGTTCCAATTTCCGTTGTTAATTCTAATACTAATGAGTGCATTCTAGATAATACAGAGTGTACATTCAATACACCATCGGACAGATGTAGGATGAACTTAAGAAGAAGACAAACAATCGATTACAGACACTTACACTTCAATTCGAGCTGTGGCGGATGTGATGTTTAAATAAATCAATGACTTCTTAGTATTGATGACTGTTGTAATTTTGAATTCCAAATACAATACATTCGTTCGAGTTCATCTGATACTTCTTGATTAAATTGCGTTATTCCTGGGATTACTAGTTCATACTACAAATCAAATACTTCTAATTATCATAAATGTTTATATGTTGTGGACAGCATGTGAAATACTGTGTGCATTCATTTAATATCACGACTGTCAGTAGAAATATTACTTTACAAACCTGCGACTGTAACCTCAATGGAGCAAAGGCCGCCAATCAGAATTCTCTAATACACTTTGTCCTGCTGCTTCCTTTATAGTTCCATCCACTTGTTGTTCATTCATCTCACATCTGTTTCAATTTCTCAGATCAATGTGTTCTTGGGTCTTCTAACTCTTCTTTGTCATTGAGGATTCCAAGTGAGGGATGTAGTTGGGTCGTTCCAAAAGACAAATGCATCCTCCGTATTAACTTCCTTCAATACATTCTAATATTCAAGTTAATTTTAGAAGTGATCATTAGTCACCTCATATTTCTTGTTTATTTCCATAGGAATGTAAAAGTTTTTTAATTTTTTAAATAATGTGCATTAAGGTCACATAAATCACACCATTTGTAACTGATTTCACCACATATATTTTTCTCCTTTACCTCAGCTGACAGTGTTTTCATAACATACCACACTCTTCAACTGCCTAATTAGTCCTTGTTTAAACTTATTTCTCGTAGAAAACGTGATTATATGACTACCCTAGTATCCTGATACATGGATGAAAATAGAGTGGACGTTTTTCATAAATTCTCACAACAAATCTTTCACAATAATACATTTCAGTGAATGGTCCGATTACTGAGAGTGTTAAGGGTCAATTTATTCTGAAAATGACTGAAGAATTTCTACGAACGTTTGTGTATTGTCGACTAAATTACAATATCAGCATAATGTAGAATCATGAAATTGTATGTTGTTAAGTCACCACTGAAGTATTAACAACTTTGCAAGAATTGTTTGTCTTAACCTTGACTCTTCATTTCTATGATTCATTCGAATCCCTATACGGAGGAGGGTTTCTGCGTAAATCGTTATATTCTATGAAAACAATAAATTTTTAACGTTTTTTTTATAATATCTTCAATGGGGTAGTCCATAGTGGTTGATGATTTTCCAGATTTTGATTATTGGACTTAATAATGTACATGTGACATACTAATCGCGTCACTGGTATTTCGATATTCATGTTTGTTTTCGCTCCATATGTGCTCAATGTTGACCATAGTCTTTCTAGCATAGTACCTCCTCTGGTCTATTCTGCTTTTCGATTGTTGTCTGCCTTTAATTGTTCGTTGATGTTAACTATGAAATTACGCTTTTATTGGAATAATGATTGTAACAAAGTTTAAAAGCGTGGTGCGATTATATTTTGTAATGTAAACGATTTCTATAACAGTAATAATTTCATTACTGGATACACAGAGTTTCTCTTTGAATAACATTTCATGACATTGAAGTATCAGTAAAAACCGACAGGCATCAGTTATGAAGTAATGAATATTGATCGCTGTCAATGAACAAGATGGCCAAAAATGAATTGTGATTGCCTTATATTTGCCTTATATATCAGTATGACATAGTCACTTATAAATTCCCGTCTGATAGAAAATTAATGACTTCAACCGTTTGATTTTCTTCATTTGTAGTTCAGTTGTTATCACAATGTGATAAGAAATAACACGCCTAAATTATTCAGCATGTTTATCATCTAAACCTAACGAACATGGAGAAATAACAAAAATTAATCCGTAACTGGTACACTTGTAGTGCTAATGAAGGCAAATAAACTGATTTATCCACCAGTATTCCTTAATTACTAGTAAAATCTAAAATCGAATGTAATGTGATGTAAAGACTTTTCTTAGTACAAGTTACATTCAAAAAAACGACGGTGCTAAAAATCATATTTGGCATGCAATTGTATTTCAACTATGGGTTTGATGCGTTCGAAAATTATTTGCATTTACACGTGGACGTATTCTTATTGGAACAGAGACACAACGCGCACATCATATACACACATATAGAAGTATTCAACGAATCGTTTTCTGATTAAGAGAATGCAAAATGTATATATACATGGTGAATTTCAATGTTACAGAACGAAACAGACCAATCAAAATGAGGGCGAATCTTTCACATTTGCTTTTAACCATTTTGGTTACCTCCATTATTACCGGTGAGTGTTGCTTGTTAATGTATGTTATTTGATGGTTAAATATTTATTGTGAATTACAAGTAACTGGTTAACTATTGATGTAGTGTGATGCTAGTTCGAATATACCATTGATCAACAGTTCTCCATAGACTACATTTACTTCTATGCAACCAGTGCTAACCAACGGGAAATGTAGGTGAAGTAAGATTTTCTAAAATCCACCTTCAATCATCCAACATAAAGGTTATGTATTGGTATGTGTGGTCAGCTAAATAGCGTTATGAAAGCATTCTCACATAATGGAGACATATGCATGATATGAATAAGTTAACAGAGAGGAAATCTGTCCAATGTATCGTTGAAATATCAACATGAAATTATACGACATATAAACGTAACTGTGAGAATGCAAAATACGGATGACTGGGTTGCGATAGAATTGAAGGCTTCCGAAAATTTTACAAAGTGGCATGACTTCCATATGTTTAATTAAAGAATTGTCTATGTGAAACTTCATTACAAAAATGATAGTATATGTGACCCAAGTATCATGGTCAACTATGAAATTGCTTTGACTAAACTGCCTTCGATTCGTTAAATGACAGCTTCAGTTTTAATTTCGAATTTACACTTTCGAATTAAGTTCAAATTTACACTTTCCATTTTACAAAAATAAATCTGATTTATTGCAATTGCACATACAGTGCAACATCTAAACTTCGTGCGCTCTCGTGGTGGAAAACACAAATTGTATTACATTGCACATTTCTTATACCGTTTTCAGCTATGTTTATCAAGATCATCAGTATTACTTTTATCTTCAGTTTTCACTAGTGAGCCACAATACACTTACACTTTACACAACAAAGACCTACAATTTACATAATTTTATTATTTGTACAAATCAGTGAGTGAGTGGATGAGTGATTTAGAGCATAGAAGATGAAATGAATCCATTCCACTTCACTGAGTTAGCTACTTTCACTTAATCACATGTCAGCAAAGGAACAAATAGTATAAAGTTTCAGTGTGATCATCTGAGAAGATATCGTTTCACTCATATTTCAGACGTTCGTGCTTATAGTATAGGCGATGTGTACAAACGTAAGTTCATGTTTGTGAGTTGTTTTGATATTCTGATCTATTGAATTTGGATAACATGTTGAGACTAATGTTAATGGATTCTCAACATCCCGGTACCAGGGGAAAAGAAAATTCACCAATTCTTTAGTCGTGTACAGTTTCAAAATACTGGTGAATATTTTCATTGAGATAGACATTTGAATAGCAAAATGTAGATATGTAGTAGACGACGTCCACATTTTATAAAGTATTTAAATGTTTTTTTCCATTATGTTGTGTCGGCTCACTGTGATCAAACTAATTAGGATTTTGTGTTCTTTCTATTCACTCTGTATTGAAACTTGAGCTAATGTAAGCGTTTATAAGAAAATCACAGTCACTTATTTTCCGATTTCTTCCAAATAACTCAAATAGAGTCGAATATGTATAAATATATTGACTGACCGATGTGACAATATGCAGTGAAGCATATTTGTAAAAACTGCATAAACACAAGTTGTCTCTCAGCAACTCATCGGAATAAATGCAGATTGGAATGTATACTCACATGAACTGACGCATGTAGACTACATGTAACTATAGGGAATGGACGGGTGTTTTAAGACGTGCTATGACGAACGAAATTTTACAGTTCAAGTATGTTCTAGTTGAAACTACATTTCGGGTGATATGACGTCTAAAACCACCTAATCAACTGAAATGAAATTATACATTACATATCTATCACGAAATGCGGAAGTCTTCAGGTTGTTACTGATCTACTGCATTTTATCAGTGATCCATTCAGATGCTGAAGAGGATGAATCAAAGAAGAAAGTTAACGAAATGCGTAAGCTGATTTCAGTGTGTTTGTTGGTAATATGATTTAATTCTGACACTTAGAAATACTGAATTGTTGATTCAGAAACTTTTTAACTAAGCATTTTGATAAGGAACATGGGTCGGTCACTATGTCTGTCACCATTCAGTCACATGTATATAGTGTAAGTGATCGCTTCCAGTGATTGAATAGCAATCTCTAACACGTTGCTGCTCACATGAGTAACTGAAATTCAGAGGCGCGGGACGTTGTATCTCAGACAGTTAATTTTGAGTCCGATAATACTCATGTTATCAAACTACTCAATTCTGTTATACCAGATGGGTATTGGTTTGTATATGGGAACGCTGTGTATCCGGTTGTTTCTTGAATAAATTAGTCGGCTTGATGAAAGATGGCTTTAACGAACAGTGTATTACACTGAATGACAGTTCAAACAAAATAGTGTGTTTACTCATTGTAAGCATGAACCGTGCTCAATTGAGTTCACTGATTTTGTGAAGTTTTGTGCGCAACCCTTTTGATTACAAGTTATTTGTAATCGACAATCGTTCACCAAGTTTACAGGAAACTCATGGAATCACAATTTTGAAAGAAGGTGTGATCAGTTTATTTGCGACACAGAATATGATACATTCTGATCAGGCACTATACCTAAATTCACTGAAACTGTTGATACATGAGATATATGAATGATAGGTTTTGTGTCAAACATACATTTCATTAGGCTTTATTCTCAAACCAATTAACATACACTTATATTGAAATTCAGTCTAGAAGCTAACAGTAAGGTTGTTGCCAACGAAGAAGAAACTGATGTCGGAGAATACGGTTCTCTGTGTCGTATTTCCTATCAGATGAATATTCGTGTCTGGAAGCTAGAAAATCCATCATATAACCAGTAGTAGTAGTACGGTCATTTAATTAAACTGTGTAACAGAAAAACATGGTTCAGTCAACGATCACTGCATCTTTTCTAGAGACTGTCATTATTTCTGAGCATGTGACAAAAGATAGCAACGGTATTTTGATTTCATTTTGATAGCTTCACATTATGCATTCATTAAGACTTCAGTCATTTTACATAATTGACGAGTATGGGCAGTAATTGTCGTAATTGAACATAACAAATTGATGACAAGACAACTGATATGGTTGTTCACCTTTTCTGCAAAGATTGAATTCTGATTGAGTAAACTCAGTTTCACTGACTTAACAAATATAATATAGTCTCAACAGTGTAGATACTCACGGCACGAGTGACGGGAAATCAGAAGATGGATTTTGCGAATAATAGAATTCAACCGTATCGAAATTCAGACTGTCAATATGTTCTCGATATTGAAGATTAGTTTGCTTTAACAGAAAGTAGCCGTAAAGCATGCCATATTATCCTACTATCATCGACAGTGAGAAAAACATATACTAGAAATAGACAGGCATGGACAATGATAAAGACCTGAGTGTTGTTTGTTCCAACATTTGTAGATGAATATGATCCAGATGATATAGATGACAAGTTTTTCGATAAGTGAATGTCTACGCAATGCCTCAATCATATGGTTTTTACTTATTCTAATAACTGACTTCATTATCACTCGGAAATCACTTGTAATTGCACGACTATGATTGTGATGGAGATAATACGGCATCCATATATGTTTCAGGATTTCATTTTAAACAACGATTTTCATGCGTTGCTTAATCCTCGTTGATTAATAGGAATTCCAGGTACACTAGATATGACAGCTTTTCACATAAGTGTACACTTGAAACACTTTTAAGCTGAGCACACCGATACCGACTTTCACGAGATTCTACTCAGGAACATCAGACAGAGAATAGACGAACTTTCATAATCTAACTACTGTCTCTTTGGCAGTGATTGCGAATGCTCGACGATTTCAACTGTTGTAGAAGGGTGATAATTTGATCTGATTTTTTTTAGTGTATGAACATGATTGTTTGGAATTATAAGTGTTAATCATAATCGTTATAATAAAATTCTGAGTGCGAGACAGAATTCGAAAGCATAGAAAATATAATTGGTGCAAAATTTCTTTTTTGCCAGATGCATAATTCTCAGTAATTCTTTATGAATGCTTGTGATTCTCGATCAATTGAAGACTGTTCTGGCTAATGGATACATAAATTTTATGACACGTTAAATGTGCTTCATTTCAATATTTGCTTTCTGATGAAATTCATCACAGTAAATCAATTTGAAACAATCACCCATATACTTCATATACACATTATGAAAATTCTAATCAGTGTTCTTCTATGAATTATTCAGATTTCAGTTGGTATTTACATTGCTTAGTCTTGAACTGCAACCGTAAGTATAAATCCTTTGAGTGAATGACAACATTGACATTATGACGAATCTGACGACTTTGATTTCTGTATTTTTTAGTTGAACACCTTAAGAAAAATGCGTGGGCGTCTCCACTCATCGTAAGTTGTATTTCCTCTTCTTTGTATTCTGTCCACATTGTGAGTTCAGATGATGTACGACGTAAAATAAAATATGACACACACTGCTCTCTCTCACATACAGTACAAATGGAAACGAATATAAATTTGTCAGTCAATATGAGACTGAATAGTGTTGAGTGATTTATGTGCTCAATAAACGACGCGACATTCACGTGTGCAATGCGCGTCACAGTGATGTGTGTGCACTACTGAGCAGTCTCGTATCAAACACAAAACCTCATTTTTGTGCTTAGTTGTCCCCAATGGTTGCTCGAACAAAATTGGTTGACTATTTAAACTACAAGATGACGAGTGTCAAGTGAGATTTGCTGCTAAATACCGATACGGAGAAAGCAAGTAAATAAATCTTATTCACATTCGAACAGTTGCAACATGTCTACATTTATCAACTATCTAGCTGTTGATGAAGATGACGTGGACTCAACATTTGACAAGATATATCAGTTATGACAACACTCTTATTTAAGTCGAATGAGATCAACTTGACTCGAAAATCTAACAACGTCTCAACAAATATATCACTTTTTCCAATCAAAGAACTATGGTGGAAAAGTAGATAATCGTGCAAGGATGCTCATAATATGACATTCACATGTGAGATAGTATTCAAATATCCAGTAAACTTCAAGTAAGAAAATTGAGATATATCAAATAAATGTACATGAGAACTGCAATTGGTCAGTCTCTTATTGGCATATGTGCATACTGTGCGTATTGCCTCAATATTGCCTTGATTCACAAGCATGGTAATCAGAGATGGATAGTGGCTAGCAGTGGAATCCAGGACGAGCGTTTCGTCCTATTTGGGACTCGTCAGCTGGATGTACCTGCATCTCAGAGTTGATGTTCACTCTGGGACTTGAACCCAGTACCCTCGCTTCAAACGCCATCGCGTTATCCACTCGGCCACTGAGTCCTGATAGCCACTCGCTTGTGCGATGGGGTGAAGTTTAAATTCATTCAGTATTATTTGTTTGAATCTTCCCATCGATTTGTTAGGACTGCAACTGGAAGTTCACATCAAGTTCAATTATTCATCTAGGGTCACTGATTTCTAATCAGTGTGAATGAAGTCATTTGCAAGTCAGATTAGGGGAGAGAGCATGTGTGAGTGCCGTTTCACACGTCACAATATTGCTCGCACTGCAGACGAACATCAGATTCAATGTTTTGTTTTTGAAAATTTGAAACAGAATTTTACTACGATTGACCAAAGCTTTTGTGAACAATCAATAATAGTGACTAATCACAAATAGCATGAATGAATCTTGTTGACATTTTGATGAGGCTAACATGTTATACTTTCTTTCTTCAAAGAACTCGACAATCATCTTGATCAAATGAGCATTTTCGATATTGGTAAGCTGAATTTCTCCTTATTACTGTAATGATAGTTTAGTTGGCCGAATTTGTATAAAGGGAGAAATGACATACACCTATCTGACTATGTATCTAAAGATTCAGTGTAGAATAGATACGCACCTGCATTGAATGTACGAAGAAAAAGTGACGAGAATTCTTGCTCATTGCTTTACTAGAAATCAACATATGAAATAGCGTTGCAGTAAATGCACTCACGCATATATATCCTCACGGACTAAAAGACATCAATAATCAGCTATATTAGATGCCGTCACTCTATGCAGAGATATATCATGGCCTAAAATACATGGAAGATAAAATGAGAAATGAGGTTTATGAAGCTATGCACCATATTACATGACATTCGGAAAAACCACACCTTGAAATCAACTTATGTATCGGTATTTTCAACAAGATGGTATGAAGTGACTTCATTGTGGAAACTTTTCAGTAAGCAGGAAACGTCAATCGTCGAGAAATGCCTGACAAAAGAAATTGATCATTCTCATGGAAGACCTAACTGTCAATGTTGGAATGGACAACACCGGATATGAGGACATCATTGGACTACATAGACTGGGAAAAACGAACGAAATTGGTGAGAGATCTGCAAACCTATGTGCCTTCAATAAACTGGTCATAGGTGGCACTGTATTTCCACATAAACGTGTACACAATGCCACATGGACTTCACCGGGTCACACTACACAGAACCAACTTGACAATATCTGCAACAACAAAAAATTCGGTAGAACGGTTGAGAACGTGAGAACGAAGAGAGGAGCTGATATAGCCTCAGATCAACACTTACTGACCGCCAAGATGCAATTGAAACTCACGAAGCACTGGACAACGGGGTGAACAACATCACAAACGTTTAATACGGTCTTTCTTCTAGATACTGATAAACTCATCAAATTCAAGATTGCCATCAGTAGTAAATTGCAGACCTTTCATGATCTGCTCAATGGAAAGGGAAATGTTGTGCAGAGCAACTGGAAATAGATAAAAGAGGCAATCACTTCAACATGTTACAAGGTTCTGAGCCTTGGGAAGCACCATCACAGTGAATGGATCACTGTCGATATACTGGATAAGATTCGAGAAAGGATGATTATCAGACGAATAAGAGCAGAAAAAACCAAGGCTAAAGCTGAATACGCAGAAGTAACAATTTCAAGTGAAGAGGGGCATCAGAGTCGAAAAACGTAAATATGTGGGAGATTGAGCAATGACAGCGGAAAATGCTGCAAGAGAAGGAAACATGAGACAATTGTATGATACAACAAAGAAACCTGCTGAAAATTACCGTAAACTAAAACGACCAGTGAAAAGCAAGGAAGACAAGGTAATGAAAAAATTTGAAGAACAACGGAACAAATGGGTAAAACACTTCAAAAAACTCTTGAATCGACCTGCTCCACTGAATTCACCCAACATCGAAGCAGCACTCATCGACCTCCTGATCAATGTTGTTTTACAAAAACATGAAGAGATCAGAGTGGGCATCAGACAAATAAAAAGCGGCGAAACAGAGGGACCAGACAACATTCCAGAAGAAGCACTAAAAGCAGACGTAGCAGTAATTACAAAGAAACTCAACACACTCTTCAGTAAGATTTGGGATGAAGAACAAATACTAGCGGATCGGAAAGAAGGACACTTGATCAAGATATCAAAGAAAGGCGATCTCAGCAAGTGTGGGAATTACAGAGGTATCACTCTTCTTTCAATACCAGGAAAAGTCTTCAACAGAATACTGTTGAACAGAATGAAGGACTCCGTAGACGCCCGACTTCGAGACCAACAAGGCTGAATTCCGTGAGGATAGATCGTGTATAAACCAAACCGTAACACTACGAATCCCTGTGGAACAATCAATTGAATGAAATTCGTCATTCTACATCAACTTCATTAACTACGAGAATGCAATTGATAGCGTGGACAGGACAACACTATGGAGGCTTCTACGACACAACGTGATGCCTGGGTTACAGTCAATATCATACGGAATTCCTATGATGGATTAAACCCCAAATCGTGCATGGAGGACAGTTCACAGACTCATTCGAAGTATAGAACTGTGTCAGGCAAGCTTGAGTCCTCCTCTCACCCCCTCTTATCTTCCTGATGATCGGCTGGATCATGAAGATGTCAACATGTGATAGTGGAAAGCACGGGATACATACAGTAGGCAGCTAGGATGCGGCTGGACGATTTAGACTTCACAGATGATCTGCCTCTTCTATCACACACGGAACAACAAACGCAGGAGAAGATGACCAGTGTAGCAGCAGCCTCAGCAGCAGTAGGCCTCAGTATACACAAAGGGAAGAGCAAGATTCTCCGATACAATACAGCATGCACCAATCGAATTACAATTGAAGGAGAAACATTGAAGTATATGAAAACCTGCACATATCTGTGAAGTATTATTGATGAGCATGGTGGATCTGATGCTGATGCGTAGGCGCAAATCGGCAAAGCAAAAGTAGCAAATTAACAACTTAAAAACATCTGGAACTCAAAAGAACCATCGGCCAGCACCAAAGTCAGAATTTTCATTACTAACGTTAAGACAGTTAAACTGTATGAGGCGGAAAACTGAACAATTACGAAAGCCATCATTCAGAAGATACAGGTGTTTATTAACAGTTGTCTACGCAAAATACTTCGGATCCGTTGGCCAGACGCAATGAGCAACATTCTACTGTGGAAGACAACAAACCAGATTCTAGTGGAAGAAGAAATCAGCAAGAAGCGCTGGAAGTGGATAGTACTCATAATGAGGAAAGCACCTTAAAGCGTCATAATGGAAACACTTACATGTAATCCCAAAGGCCAGGATAGAAGAGGAAGATCAAAGAACGAAATAGGCCGAGAAACGGAGAAAGACATGAGAATAATGAACAACCACTGGATAAAACTAGAACGATATGCACAGGACATAGTGATTTGACAAAAGCTGGTCGGCGGACTATGTTTCATTGGAGGTAACAGGAGTAGGTAAGTACGTTTGCTCACAATGATTAGTAGTAATCATGATCGTTGTAATAACATTCTGAGTGCGAAACAGAATTCGAAAGCATAGAAAATATAATTGGTGCAAAATTTCTTTTTTGCCAGATGCATAATTCTCAGTAATTCTTTATGAATGCTTGTGATTCTCGATCAATTGAAGACTGTTCTGGCTAATGGATACATAAATTTTATGACACGTTAAATGTGCTTCATTTCAATATTTGCTTTCTGATGAAATTCATCACAGTAAATCAATTTGAAACAATCACCCATATAGGTATCATTACCAAGTCTTGATTTGATAATTTTGAATAAATTGAGCATTACAAATATATTATTTAATCACCCATATACTTCATATACACATTATGAAAATTCTAATCAGTGTTCTTCTATGAATTATTCAGATTTCAGTTGGTATTTACATTGCTTAGTCTTGAACTGCAACCGTAAGTATAAATCCTTTGAGTGAATGACAACATTGACATTATGACGAATCTGACGACTTTGATTTCTGTATTTTTTAGTTGAACACCTTAAGAAAAATGCGTGGGCGTCTCCACTCATCGTAAGTTGTATTTCCTCTTCTTTGTATTCTGTCCACATTGTGAGTTCAGATGATGTACGACGTAAAATAAAATATGACACACACTGCTCTCTCTCACATACAGTACAAATGGAAACGAATATAAATTTGTCAGTCAATATGAGACTGAATAGTGTTGAGTGATTTATGTGCTCAATAAACGACGCGACATTCACGTGTGCAATGCGCGTCACAGTGATGTGTGTGCACTACTGAGCAGTCTCGTATCAAACACAAAACCTCATTTTTGTGCTTAGTTGTCCCCAATGGTTGCTCGAACAAAATTGGTTGACTATTTAAACTACAAGATGACGAGTGTCAAGTGAGATTTGCTGCTAAATACCGATACGGAGAAAGCAAGTAAATAAATCTTATTCACATTCGAACAGTTGCAACATGTCTACATTTATCAACTATCTAGCTGTTGATGAAGATGACGTGGACTCAACATTTGACAAGATATATCAGTTATGACAACACTCTTATTTAAGTCGAATGAGATCAACTTGACTCGAAAATCTAACAACGTCTCAACAAATATATCACTTTTTCCAATCAAAGAACTATGGTGGAAAAGTAGATAATCGTGCAAGGATGCTCATAATATGACATTCACATGTGAGATAGTATTCAAATATCCAGTAAACTTCAAGTAAGAAAATTGAGATATATCAAATAAATGTACATGAGAACTGCAATTGGTCAGTCTCTTATTGGCATATGTGCATACTGTGCGTATTGCCTCAATATTGCCTTGATTCACAAGCATGGTAATCAGAGATGGATAGTGGCTAGCAGTGGAATCCAGGACGAGCGTTTCGTCCTATTTGGGACTCGTCAGCTGGATGTACCTGCATCTCAGAGTTGATGTTCACTCTGGGACTTGAACCCAGTACCCTCGCTTCAAACGCCATCGCGTTATCCACTCGGCCACTGAGTCCTGATAGCCACTCGCTTGTGCGATGGGGTGAAGTTTAAATTCATTCAGTATTATTTGTTTGAATCTTCCCATCGATTTGTTAGGACTGCAACTGGAAGTTCACATCAAGTTCAATTATTCATCTAGGGTCACTGATTTCTAATCAGTGTGAATGAAGTCATTTGCAAGTCAGATTAGGGGAGAGAGCATGTGTGAGTGCCGTTTCACACGTCACAATATTGCTCGCACTGCAGACGAACATCAGATTCAATGTTTTGTTTTTGAAAATTTGAAACAGAATTTTACTACGATTGACCAAAGCTTTTGTGAACAATCAATAATAGTGACTAATCACAAATAGCATGAATGAATCTTGTTGACATTTTGATGAGGCTAACATGTTATACTTTCTTTCTTCAAAGAACTCGACAATCATCTTGATCAAATGAGCATTTTCGATATTGGTAAGCTGAATTTCTCCTTATTACTGTAATGATAGTTTAGTTGGCCGAATTTGTATAAAGGGAGAAATGACATACACCTATCTGACTATGTATCTAAAGATTCAGTGTAGAATAGATACGCACCTGCATTGAATGTACGAAGAAAAAGTGACGAGAATTCTTGCTCATTGCTTTACTAGAAATCAACATATGAAATAGCGTTGCAGTAAATGCACTCACGCATATATATCCTCACGGACTAAAAGACATCAATAATCAGCTATATTAGATGCCGTCACTCTATGCAGAGATATATCATGGCCTAAAATACATGGAAGATAAAATGAGAAATGAGGTTTATGAAGCTATGCACCATATTACATGACATTCGGAAAAACCACACCTTGAAATCAACTTATGTATCGGTATTTTCAACAAGATGGTATGAAGTGACTTCATTGTGGAAACTTTTCAGTAAGCAGGAAAAGTGAAAAGCATTAGCATTTACATCAGATCTAATGAGTTTTAACTTTAAACTCCCAATAGATGCGTTATAACTATGGGTGGCAATAAACATTTAATTTGCTGTTTGCATCATAATTCATTTCATACTTTATATGATTCGGTAAATCCATGCTTCAAACTCAGTGAAGGATGCTGAAATTTGTTGATGCAATCTTCAGTTAGCTGTATCTGTGTATTAATTGATATCAACTAAATGTTGTTACCCATCATGATTATCAGTTCATCAGAAATTCACGTGTACTAAAAATAGTGAATTCGAAAACGTCGCTGTAATTAATTGGTCAATCAGTGATGATTGTCCTCCCAGTGTTTACTGACTATTATTGTGATAGTCAAGCTAGAAAAATCAACAGCATTTTGATTTCTCCCTCAATATTTCAAATTCCACTTCATTAGACAAAACGGATTCAACACGAGAGTGTACTTTTGAAAGTGCTTCAAATTGTCCACTTTGATAGCGAACTCCACAATATTCCAATGATGGAGCCGTTAGAGAAATCAGAAGAACTCTTATAACCAGACTAGCTTTTTAATGACCATAATTTGGATGAACGTTTAAATCTGTCAAGAACATAAATCTAAAATTTAACTCCGCATATTACCTAGACTAACCCCATTTGTGTGAAAGCGGTAATAAGAGGCCAAATACTGGTTGCGTTGCATGAATTTATTTTAAGCGCTGGTTTTTCCAGACAACTATTCATAGTAAGAAGTGGAAAAGAAGAGCGGGGAAATCAACTGTTTCTGATAAAGCGTGAATGAATATTTATAACCGGGTAAGAATAAACTAAAGAGGTAGTGAATCGGGTAGGCTATGTACACACATAGGCTTATAAAAAACAGTCAAAGTGTCAACATGCGAATAACTGACAAGGTCGAAATGTGACTCAAGAAAAATGAACGCACTGATCTGTTCAGACTCTAAAATGACAAATATGAGCTTGATACAGCGGTAGGAACTACACATCCACCATATCCTATGGTCTAACGTATTTGCTATCAAACATAGATAGATGACTGAATATTTGCGAGTGTTTCACTAACCATGTCACATTTGTATAGAGTTGATATTTAACATTGTCATTTCTAGAAATTCATTGAATGGATTCTCGTTGTGCGTGTTATTAATTGCCTGCCTAGTCTATTCTGACTGTTGCATTTAAATTTCCGAGCAATTTCAAATAATTTTCAACATCGTTGCTCATTGGATTCACTTCAGCTTTCTGGATTTGACAATAACGTTTTTAACGGTTTAGGTCATTAGTCGATTCAAGCTATACCATCAAGCAAAACCTGGGAGCACTGGATGGCCGTTTCATCTTATTCTGGGACTTCTCAGCAGTGTGCATCCACGTTTTTCGTTTAATGATATTTAGACTTGCATTTAGGTGAATTCTACTTTCCTAAGCTGTTAGCCAAGGAATTCGATCTATTAATCATCAGTCTTTAATTCGTTATTCATCACAGCGTTGTGTTGATTTGTCCGTATATTTCAGAAAACTCTTTCTGATTTCATGTCGACCTGTTTAGACGATAAGTCACCTTCGTCCACGTTATTCATACTACATTTAGCTTATTTAGATCAGGTGTGTGGTAAGAATCACCATATGAACTGTTCAAATCAATCGTTGTGAATTTTCGACCCTCCTGAAATCTTAATCTGATAGTTTCTCACAATCTGTTTGCTCATTTACTTTATCATTTGGTGTAGAATCTTGTCATTTATCATTATATTGCATAGATGTGATTTGTCTGCAAGTATAGAATCCTGTTGATTACTTATGTATGTTTCTATCATTCATTAGATGATCGTCGATTTGAAACTGGAAAATAATCCCAGAAAAAAATAGTTTGATAGAGTAAGAGCATGAATAACCAACGAATAAGTAAACATCTACCAGCATGGTTTGGAAAGGGCCAAATAAAAACAATACGCAGTTCTATCTTGGCACATCTAATTGATAGTGATCATATTGCTGATAAATTGAAATCATTTCAAGTGATCTATCGAATACCTTCATCATTTACCCTTGAGGTTCATTCCCGTCTCCTTCATATAACAGAAGCCATTAGAATTCGTACATTCCACCCCAATTTATGGGTATAGAAGAAATTTGTAAGCCCTCTATCCTTTTCATGGCCTGATATAACTTAACAAATGACATTATTATTATTTTAGAAATTTTATTTATTATTTATAGCTGACGAGTCCCAAATAGAATGAAATATGTGTCCTAAATTCCACTGCTAGCCCTTATCCATCTTCACTTAAAATGCTTGTGAATTAAGGTTATATCGAGACAATACGCAAAGTATGCACATATGCCAACAAGAGACTGACCACTTGCGGTCCTAAACATCAATTGGAAGATTCAAACAAACAATACTAAGTGAATTTGTTATCAATTGTTTGCAATTTTCTGCCTCTTTCCGTTTGTAATCTTCACTATCTAATCATTTACATACTTCTTATTACGTAATGATTTTAATATTTTGTTATCACTATTCTAGTCTATTTACCCACGTTTGACCTCTTATTTATTATGTTTAATTATTGAGAAGACTTTTGTTATCGTAATTTACTATTCTTACTACTATCAGTACACCTGTCTTCCCATTATCAACTTGTCCTTTTAACTATTATTAGGCTTGGTAACGTATTCTATTTCATTGTGATTATTGACTCAAATAGCCTTGATTAGTCTAACATTTTCATATAAATATTCATGTATATTAGAGTAAAGCCTGATGACGATCTAATTGAAAACAATTGTTCGCTTATATATATTGTTCTATTTTTCACAATGGGAATCTTTAATATTTGTTATCTACCAACTGAGTTCATCAGCTCACCGTTTTCGTGTTTTGTCATATTTTCTACTTGCGAATATATAGTAGTTTAAAAATTACAGACCAATTATTTTTAGACAACATTCTCTACACCTTCTCGACAATATGATCTGCATGTCGACTAATTTGAAGATGTTGAGAAGAAGATTGAAGACGCGTTATTTCATTTACACTCTAGAGTTTGATGTGAATTGTGAGCCATCGTTGGTCACTGAGTAGAGTTTCTCCAGGGTGTAGGAAGTTTAGGCTATTGTTGTGATTCTCATTTCTAATGGTTTTCAGTAGCTTATGGGGAAGATGAATAATTACAATATATGAACGAATAATATTCTTTCAGTAATTTCTCATCATATTCTAAAATTATAAATCCAAATTATTAATTGGCCACATTTAAGGCAGAGTACATCATTTAACAAAACTGTAACATGTGAATTAAGGATTGTTTGTCATATCAAATCAAATCGTTATTGTTTCGGTGACTAATACACAAAACTCCTTCTGATTATAATACCAAGTGTTAACTTGAATCAGTTTATTAGTGAAGTGATATAGTGAGATAAATGATGATCAGAATAAATATAGTTGACATGGGGTGATTGAGAACAATGGAATTACAAAACAGAAATTACGTAATATGTAGGATAATATGTATTAGGTCAGATATAGTAAATAGGGATGGATGCCGAATAAATTTATCTACAAAGTTAGCAAATGTAGTAATAATAATGATAAAAATGACAGTGGTAAGTTGTGTAGATAGGATAAGTTGAGGATATAAAAATGAGCATTAATCAAATTACGTCACCATATTAAAAAATTGACTATTAACAAGTTGACCCTGAAGGAGCGGCTGAAAATATTTCTTTTGAATGTAAAGCTCTGACCTTCTGATCCGAATAGCGATTGCCTCAGCCACCTGCAGGATTCTCAGTCTGATGAAATTAGATAGACTGGTATTAACACGGTCTATTATTGTTAAACACTGCTCCATGTTGGCTGTATCTCCCGTCTGAATTGATTAGGTTAAAATGGAATTGTTAACTGTTTCAACTACACCTTTGCTTAACCACACTGGGAGGTGCTCATGAGCCCGAATATACAAATTCCTAGAACATTTGCCTATATAACTTGCTACACAGGAGCAGTTGAATTGATAGATACAGAAAGAAGTGGCTATTCCAGGCAATTTATCTTTCGAATTTGGAGTGATCATTGGACGTGTGGAAAACAATGGCAGTAGCTTACCCGCATTAAAAGTTCTTTGGAGTGATCTGCGTAACTTCAGTCTCAGCATTTCACTAGGTGCATCACCTCTGAATTGTAAGCATGTATGCAACGGCGTTTTATTCACTGTTAGGCGTTATAGAGCGCGAGAGATTCTCATTTTCATAGGGATCAGAAGCCGTATATTATATTTGTATGTTGGAGAAATGGCCGTGAAACACCTAGTGGTTCCTCATAGCCGATTAGACAAAGTAGGCCATTTGATTAGTGTTACCATATTTTTTATAAAGGACTTCATTGAACACTCAATGTACGGCCTTCATCTTTCGCAAGCTAATTGAAGGTTACTGGACTGCTGTTCGTGAGAATGTCCACCACAGGCCAACCTTCCTGGTAAGCAATGTGCTATTCATATTGTAAACTGAGATGATTACGCCAAATTGAAAGCTCTCATCATCTCGCTTCGTGAGCTTTGTGATTATCAATCAGATGAAGATAATTGTCTTTTGAAATTCTTCTTCACAACTGTTGATCAAATGAATTTGTAAACTCGCTTTTTGCACAGCCGTCAAGTGAAACTGCTGATGGAAGTGCTTTGAAATTTTGACCATGCCAAGCAATGTTTCATATGTTTTGTGCTTACGACGCATCACCACACGTACATGGAGTTCATTGTCCCATATGTGGCACTATGACGAATTCATAGCAACGCCTTTGTTCAGGTATATCTAAACTGTTAAGAGACCTAGTAGAGGTTCTTTTCAAAGCCACCTGCAATTTGATTCAAATTCTTTTGTTCCAATTCTTTATTTCCATGAAAAACGTCAAATGATGCTGCTATCAAAGATTCATTTGCTATTAACAATAATATTGTGATTGTCGCTCACGTATTCGCAAAACATTTTCAAGGTTTATCAAATATAAGGTATAAGTAAATGATTTCGTATAGACGTTAATTGAAGCCTTAACCATACAAAAATACAAACGTCCTTCCTGTAATCCAAAACAGTTTGTTCTCATCTTAAATCTACACTGGTAATATTAAGTGAGAATCTTCAATACGACCGTCAAGACAGTCCTACTGTACGGAGCTGAAACCTGGAGAACTACTACAACCATCTTCAAGAAGGTACAAGTATTTATAAACAGTTGTCTACGCAAAATACTCATTATCCATTGGCCGGATACTATCAGCAAAAGTCTTCTGTGTGAGAGGACAAAACAGCTTCCAACCGACCAGGAAATTATGAAAAGAGGTTGGATGTGGATCGGGCATACATTGAAGAAATCAACAAACTGCATCACGAGGCAAAATCTAACTTGGAATCCTGAAAGGAAGTGGAAAAGAGGAAAGCCAAAGAACACATTATGCCGAGAAATAAAAGCAGATATGAAAAGGACGAATAACAACTGGAAAGAACTGGAAAGGATTGCCCAGAACAGAGTTGGATGTAGAATCCTGGTGAGCGGCCTATGCTCCCCGACGAAGGGTAACAGGCGTAAGTAAGTAAGTAAGTATTATTAACTAATTATCCAAAGTGATGAGGTTTCAAATTGTTTTTACATTATTTCCATTGTTATTCTTGCCTTTTCATAACCTCCATCTCTTGTGTAGTTGACCTTTTATTTTTATGTATAAATCTTCTTCACAAGTGTATTACATATGATCAGATTGCTCAAAATGTGTTGCGTTAATATATCTGTTGGGATGATCCTGAAAATTTCTCGCAATAGACATGACAAGCTCAGGAAACATTAAGGAGCATTTTATCCAATCAGTGTTTGATTAGACGTTTTGCTAGAAATATACCGCGAAAATGAAAAGTCACATGTAGAGGTTCTGATTGGCTGATTACTACACTGCTACTATGTTGAGTAATATTCTGGGATTCTCAGGAAAACCCAAGGACTTCTAAAATACTATAAAAACCCTATATTTTCTGTACATAAATGAACCTTTGGAGTAAAGTGTTTCTCGTATATTTTTGCACCTTTTCTCTTGTGTTCAAGTGGCTGTGTGGTTCTAGCTTGAGGGTTACAAGAATAGCTTGGGGCCCGAATATAGCGTCCAATCAACAAGACATCAGTGACGACGGGAAAAACTACAATAATTAAGGCTTATCAATATCACATAGTGATGATAATCTTCATCTTCTTATTACACCATCGGAATTTATCGAGGAGACTAAGTGCTTCAAAATAATCCGAAGAAATTTATTAATGAATTATTAAGATCACGAAGTTTTAAAAACATTGTGTTTGTGTATGTTACTAGTATATTGAGAATAGATATGAAGATGGATTTATCATAATAACTTTTGTTTTTGTTGCTCAGTGAACTAGTGTTGTGAATGAGAACACCAGTAGAGACAACCGAATGTATTCGAACATAAAATCACAGAATCTCTTAGCAAAATCTGAGAACCATACAGTAAATGTTTCATTTGCGAAATATCAATGGATTGTGTCAGACTTGATTGTTCTCATTCTCTTTTCTTCGATTTTCTTAACCTTCAGCCACCAGGCATTTCACTTTCAAATCATGATATATACTACTTATATCTGTCGACATCAGTAACACACTCTATAATATGGAGGTATTAGTCAACTTATTGACACCCTTCATACAAGTATACTAAAATTTATTGATGCTCTAAAAAAGAGATGGAGTCTCAAAGGATTTAAAACCAAATAGTCTGTTGCAGTAACTCAACAAATCTACTTAAATAGATAGCATAAGGAAATAGCAGTACGTATCAAACTGATTGCAGATGATTAAGAAAGCAGATCGACAGTAGACTATTTAAATAGAATTACACATCCCTTTAAAAGAAAGTCATGTTTCGAGGATTTAAAACTTATTGAATGCAAAATTCATAAATTATAATTAAATCACTATTCAAGATTTCTTCAGTGAATATCTTTGTTATTATAACACGACTATTTACACAGTTGGAATCACAAGTCGATCTAAGCTAGACCACCATTGAAAACCCAAAATCAGTGGACGGCCAATTCATCCTAGTATTTGACTCGTCAACAGTATACATCCACAATCCTGTACACGATAATTGATTCCAGGGTCTTCAGTCTTATGCTTGAAGCTTAATCCCTACACCACTCAACCGGAATCCAACAGTGTTATTGTCTAACTTCAATTCATCCATCATCTTGTACAACTCTTCATCCATTGCCTGACGTGGTTAACTGTCTTCGATGCAACACTGATCACACTGCACTGGTCACGGTTTCTTATTAGAACTCCAGGAGTATTAGTAGCAATTAAATATATAAGAAAACAAGACAATATTAGATCTATTGTACAAATCAACACGTCCTTTCTTCGCATTAGGTATACAAACTAGAATACAAATACTTAACTAAGTGAATCAGTTACTTTTTCGATGATCATCATGTTTTGTTTTGTTTTATTGACCACATTCAATTAAGAAAATATCCAGACAAATGTATCCTAACAATCATATCTCTTTAGTTAAATGCTACAAATTCAAATAGAAGCAGACCTTTTGAATCTATTCAATGAACTACTAATAATTTGAAGTAGGCGAAGAAAAAGAACCCAGAAGAAAACAGGAGACAAAATACCAAACCACATAACAATAATGAGCATGAAAAGAAGAGAGAAAAACTTGATGGAGAGCTATTTCATCATTCAATTCAGTGATGATAATTTATTCTTTCTCTCTCGCTCGCTGTCTATGTGGTCGTACTTCCATAAAAAGGATCATCCAAAAGGAATTAGGAATCAGTAGTTTGTGAATTTGCATGGTAAATATAATTAAGAAAGAGAAAGGTTGGACAATGTAAATGCTTTCACCTTAGAAGTAAATTGTTGAAATGGTAAAATTTTCTTTCTATGGAAATGCTTTTTCTCTTTCGATAATATCATACTAGTTGCCAAATGACTATGCGTGTGTGTATGTGTGAAGGGGGTGGCTTATATTCTTCATTCATTATGTCCCATATCTTCATCATCCTTTATATTGTCAATTTCTAGTTCTGGTACACGATGACCCAAAATATCTTTTAATGTGAATTCTTTGCCAAGTTCTTTAATTTTACGATTTGTGTAAAATTTATCATTTTGGATAGTAATACTGTCTTCTTGTTCTCCTTCTTCTTCTTCTCTTTCTTCATTTTCCATATCCATATTATAGTGATTGTTCAAGTTGAATATCACCGCCATCATTATTATCATTATCATCGTAGTATTCATGGTACTGGTTATTTTCCTTTTTCAATTTGCTAATCACATTGGAATTATCATCATTCTCCGAAATTCCACTACCAGATTGAGTAGAACTGCTGTTTGAATCAATGTTGAAATTATTCAGTTTACGATACAATCCAAACTGTAGTAAATAAAAACAGAATGTAAATGAACTAATTACCATTGGTATGTAAAAACGAACTGTGAGAAGATGAATTTAGATAGCTCAACGTCAGTTTTTAGTCATTTACGGGTGTCTAGATACAAAAACAATAACTTATTTGATTTTACAACCTCGGTGTGTATCAACAAATTTAGGTTCTCTTTTGAAGAAAGCTAAATCAGGCAACCTATCTGAGTCTCTTCCAGTCTCATCTGAAAAGAATAAGTGGAAAACAATACCTTGTTCCATCCGGTCACACATGATCAACAATGCTCACGTGCTTAATAAATCTCAATCATCTGAAATGATCTGAAGTATACCCCTTTTGTGTGCATAAAAACACTACTGTTTATTAGAACAGAACATGATAAGAATCTAACTTGTAACAATGCTGTTCAGTGATGAACTATTGAGGGAATACATCAAAAGAATGAATTGCAATTGGAAAGGAGAGCTGAAGACAGTGTTGGTTGTAGGTCTCTGGTTGGCAGCCCTAGCAGTCGTTGTCAATAAGATTACCATTAACAATTCTCTTACTAAAAGCTTATTGCTTTACAATTTGCTTTTTTCTCTCTGAATGACAGTGAAGATAGAAAACAAAACGACAAGTTAACTAAGCACCACCTTTTGTCACGATTTTCATGTATGGTTTGAACAGTGATAAATGTTTCATCAAATAGAAGAGAAACTATTATCGAATGGAAAAAGATTGACGATGAGTTGTACGTAGTTTTTTAGAACTCAATACTCGTTGAAAAACATTTTGTCAGTACACACATGATGTGAGAAGCATTGAAACAAGGATAATACTACTTTGAATTGATGGAATTACTTCATCTTGTATTGATTATTTGAATCCTTCAATTGATGTTTATTAATGCAATTGATCGCAATAATTTGATGGATGTCGTTATTTCACAAACATTTGTGGAAAAAGGTGATCAATTAAAGTTCTCAATATCAATGAGTAGATTCAAATAACCAATACTAAATGAACTCCACTTCACATCTGAACTCAGTAGCTAAGTGGATAATGCGATGATGTGTGAAGTGGACTGTACTGGCTTTGAGTAGATTCATATGACCAGTCCCAAATAGGACGAAACCTGCGCCTTAAATTCCACTGCTAGTAATTACTCATCTCTGCTTACAGATGATAATGACTACTCATTATTCAAAGGGAGAATTAGAAAAACGGTTAAAACAGCAAAAACAAATGAGGAATTAGACATTTCAGTTATTGTTTTTCAAAATGAACTTTACGCTTGAATTGATAACCTACTAAAATTTCTGGTATCATTTAATTTCTAATGTCTAGTTCATTTAAAGTATATTGCCTCAACAATGTAGGTAAAATTCGGAAAGTATTCCCACAGAGCTCTATGTTACCTTAGTCAATGATGTTAAAGAATGAGACATTAAAATGTTCCTTTTCCCATTTCGATAACTAACTAAGTAAATTGTTGCTTGAAAATGAACACCCTTTATGCATCTGACTGAATCTGTTCTATTATGATGATTACACTGATAAGTACCTCAAAATGAGTCAATCAATCATGTTATTTTACTAACATCTAAACTACGCTGTTGAACCAAACGACATAAAATTCGTTCTGCAGCTGTACGATCTACAACAGACGACCGTGATTCATGATTTTTACTCATATTTGTATCTTCATCTAATTCACCTGGTCTGCAATCTCCATTTTGATCACGAATAAAAGCACGTTTCTTTTTCGATTTTTCAGCTTCAATTCGATCATTATCATCTTCTTCGTCAACTGATTCATTAGTTTGATGTTTTGTATCCAAACTGTTACTTCTCTGAACTGATCAATATATTCATAAAAAGTAGTATTTAGTAAATACGATCTAGATAAATGAAACTATATCATAAAAATTTGGTTAGAGTAAGACAATTGACTGCATTGTGCAAAATTACACACTACATATGTAAAATGTGTAAGTCATACGTTGAATACACAATTTGTATAAATTCCTTGAATAGTCTCTTCCAAACTTTATCGTTCTTCTCCTTCAGTTGCTAACTTCACTGTTTTCATCTTTCTTCACTTTTTCTTCATTTTCTCTGTTGTCAGTAAGAACCCTACTTCTAATTTCTGATATATACTACTTATATCTGCCCATATAACTAGCATACACCATGAAGGTGTTTGAGAAAATTTGAGAAACACCAAATTCTAATTGATGTATGAATTCGTCTATGGCAACTCTATTTTCCTTTTAGAATGATATGCTTTTCATGTAATTCGACTGAGATAGTTCCATCATCAGCTGTCCAACATGTGCATGAACTGATATTTTGGAAATATCTTTTTCAAACTTCCCTTCTGTACTAGGAGATTTGTTTCATTTGCATTTCCATCATTAAAACTATCTCAGTTAGCTCTCGAAAAATTTTATACTTTATCAACATTATAGTCTGATCATAGATCATTTGTAATGCAGTACACAGATTTCTATAATTTTACAAGTTCCCTGTAAGTGATGGACATCGAAGTTCATCCTGGAACTAAAACTTCATTGGAAAAGCCAGTAGCTATACGGAATAAGTACTAAGTTGGATAACGTGATGACTTTAGGAGCGAACACAATCATTTAAATACTGATTTTGATACATACCTAATAATATCAAGTGTAAGAAAAAATGCATATAGTTACGGCAAGAACATATTGAATGTAGTTCACCTGAATCGATACAAAGGATATAAATGTCACACTGAATGAACATTCCAACCAGTCATATTAAACGAAAGTCATACTGAATTGATGAAAGAATATCGATCTAAAATAGGGTTAGCTCTGAACCTTATTATATAGCAGATATATATTAGCATTTTTAGGCTCAAGTCACACTTTAAATGTGTGAACATGTGATCTTAACCAATTACGCAAATGAAATTAGACGGGAATTGAGTTCGGAAATGAGATCTAATGGTTCAAAGCTAAACGGCTTTTCATTATTCGTAAAACTTCGATATAAAGTATACCATAATGGTGACGCATGAAACCCGTATGAGCAGTCCAAAGTCCCTATCAGTCCTTATTCCTGCCTAGCGCCGCCTGTTAAGTACAGAACATCAATGAAAGCCTCCTCAATATGAATCATGTATTTCAAACATACTGCTTTTATATACAAACCAAACAGACCATATCGTACCATAAAATAGAAAATAACATCTGTAAAAGATTCAACCACATGTGGCTGTGAATGTGTGAGACTGTAATTAATAGACTGGGCTTAACTTAAGAATGGTAAACCGTATAATAATAGTTCATGGGTCAAAATCAAGCTTATAAAAAGAGAAACACGAATAAGAATGATTTAGTTACTTAACAATTATACAATAAAAATATATGTATCGTATTATTCCAGTAATATATTATAACAGTTACCATTCATAATTGTCGTCGGAATTTAACATGGAGTTCCACTGAGAATCTGTGAACAGTTTAGTTTATTCATACCAAGTATGTGGCAGGTATCTACTTTAGATACTGCAAGGCAGTCATGCAATATTGTGAATTAATTGCAGTCATACATCAACATCTTTGGATTTTGGTTCAGTGGTCTAGAGATTAGAATTTTGGGAATAAAACTGGATGTTTTCGGTTTGATTCTCGGGTGCTGTCATGAAATATTTTTTACATTCTATTAAGATCACTTCTATTCTCTTTCATTTTACAAGCAGTGTCGGTAATAGTTTGGAGTTAGATATATAAACCACTGGATGTAAACTCAATCGGTTTGACGTTTAAGTGTTCGTCATCATGTCTGCAAGTGCTTACGAGGTGTGGCAACTTGGACGGATGCATACATGTGCCTGGTCCTACGTTATGACTGACTGACTGATTGAAATTAGTCTACAGTGTTGATCGATATATTATGAAATGAAATACAATGGATCGGTAGACTAGTTATATTCAAGTACACACGTCCATCTTGTGTACAGCTAATGACTGTTCCTTCTCTAACATTAAATATTGAAGTTATGAAATTTAAAGACGAAATTGTCTAATAAGACTGTAGATGTAATGAACTTCAATATTCTGGTTGCCTCGAATAACAATGAAAGGATAATTGAAATGCGTTTCTTGCCGTCTAAAATTCAAAATAAAACTCTAGGACATGTCTACGTCAAAGCCTGTAATTATAATCAGAAGTAAAACAGTTGACCATGTCAAACACTTCACTTATACTGAATGTTAAGCTAACCGGAGTAAGTATCAGTAGAAATTAGGACTATGCTTCAGAAAACTCAGTTGTGTTTCATCAAATTAAGACACTTGTGATTTATGGAATTTGTCAATTCCTCAATCAAAGGACGAGTGTAGTACTCAACAGTTTGATTTAAACTTATTTATCACTGTGAAACATGGCCTTCCGTAATACAACATATTCGTGACTTATCAGTATTTGATGTCAGATGCCTTCGAAGTAATGCTTAAGTATGTTGGGATGATTAAGTAAACAATAGTGAGGTCAAAAACAGGTTCTGTGTAAGGTGGTGAATCTTATTATGGATTAGTGAATGTCGATCATTTGAGGTTGTTGAAATATTTGTTACCAACTATCTCAATGTGTGAGGTTGTGTTGAGTTTGAGTAAACTGGTGGATAGTTGACAGTGGTTGAATCAAGCTGCAGCATCAATTTAAAAATTGATTGACAGTTTTGTTCGAGTGACAATTTTCGACATAGTCTATGTGAGTGTGGTCAACTGGATTACGGCAAACACTTGTTCTAGTTGTTTTGTGATATTCTCCAGCTGTTTTTATTATATGAGCTCCACCAGATCAGGAATTTCCAAATTATCGTTTACTTTCATATCTTATCTAAAAACTCCCAGTCTAACGCAGCACGGCATATAACTGCAGTTTAAACCTTGGAATTTCAGATTTCGCCACTAGCGTTTAACATCCACGGCTTTACATTTCATACTTGAATTAATTTGCCACGTAATGAGACTATCACCAAATCCCATAAGTGAGTAACTACTGAACATTTCATTTTCATAGTTACGGTTTCTGATTAGAACTTTTGTAATCATCTCACAAGATTAATCACTAATAGGCAAGTGATTTTTGTTAGTATGAAGAGTTTCCAGAGATTTTTTATCATCATGCTGAATGACCTGATGTATATGTTTAAATCATGCATAATTTTTATTTACAGTTGTCTTGATGTTATTTCCGTCAGAATGAGAGTTTTCGGAAATTGTAGTAATTTAATGGTTAAAATCGTAAGTCCATTTAAGCTGGACCACTATAGAAAACCTGGAAACACTGGACGGCTGTTTCGTCGTAGAACGGGACTCTTCAACAGTATGATCCACTACAGGGTGGTCTAGCTTAAATAGACTCATGAATCTGTAGTGACCTGCTTTTCTCGACGAGAACACAATTGCAATAATGGAAACAATTATTATTATATAACCAATTGTACCAGTGATTGTTTTATCGCACTCGTTGTTGTTTAACTGTATCAAAGGCATTTCTCGTTCAGCTGTCCGCCTTGTTTGGTTCGAACTTTCTTACGCTCTGTCCTTATTGCCAGTGCTTCCAGGTTTACCATGGTAGTCTAGCTTCAATAGAATCACGATCTCAAGTTTATAAAGTTATAGTGTTTGATAATCTATAGAAGTCATTTACATCTCTTTTTATTCATGTAAGACTGTGATAAAAGTAGGAATTTACGTCAAATTGAGCTATATCTACATCTGACTAAAACGAAAGAGAAACTTTTACATAAGACTACTCAATTCTTTTTACTGAAGAAGTTCAACTTTATTGCAATAAACAGGGAAGTGTTTATACTGCACATTTAAAGCCAATGTCTTTTCAAGTTAAATAATGGCTAGCAATGAAATTCATGAATCCAAAATATGAGTTTTGTCCTATTTAGAACTTGTCCAACGAATGTTCCTGCATATTCAGATTTAATAAAAAAAGTTGTTACTAAATAAAGAAAACGAACCAATTTCTTCAAGACGCTCCATTTATTAATCAAGACTGATCAATTACACTTAATATTGTTAACAACAATACAATGAATATATCAGTATTAAGTCTTCAAACACCATTAGATGTTGCCTTGGTTGTCTAGAAATTAAGCGTTCTTGTACGTGAGACCGAGGGTTATGAGTCTCATTGCCAGTTGTCACATTACATCCAGTGCAGATGGAAGACAAAAATGATTAGAGTAGAAAATCATTGGAGTTAATCTTAGTTGTCACAGAAATCTGAATATGCTTAGTATTTTAAGTGAACTGAATTTCATGTTCAATTTGAAAGACCGTACAAACCTTTCAAAGTATTTATGATTCTTACCTATATAAATAATATTTTCAATCTTAACTACTTTCCACTTCAAATTAACATTTCATTGTGTTGTCCTCATCATTAAAGACTGAATATAATTTATTCTAATTTGTAAATGTTATCCCTTAATTAATAACTCTGCCTGTAGCCCTTCCAGGGGCTAATGCCGGGTGCCAGCCAAGATAAAGGAGGAGGGTTATGCGTGGGTTGAGTGACCCCATCCAGTAGAAAATGAGCTCGTTAAAAAAACGCTAACGAGAAAAATTGTCCAATCCCTTAATCATTATCAAATTTGATTTTACATATTTTAACGACTTTAACGAATAAAGTAATTACAATAAATAGGTATATTGTCTTCTTAATTTTTTAATTTTACACTGGTTAACTTTCCAGTGAATTAGATCATTTCATGTTAATTTCAACATTGGACTAGTTTTATTTTGAAAAGATATTTAGACAAATATAGCAAAAATTGAAGTAAAAATCAACCAGTTCAGGAACCAAATAAGCGTCACTAATACCGATGAATGACAGTTAGGGGAACCTGTACACTGACGGAAGTTAATAAAGGAAGTCAATGGGGTCTAACGTAGCAGTCTGAATGTCGTGGTTTCGATTCCTGCTGAGATGGTGGATGTGTTCTTGAATGGCTAAGTACTATGGTAAAACTATGGTTTAATGCTTCTCAGATTTCTATGGTTATCGAACTAAAGTTGATCCTTAGTGTTAACTATAAAATCCTACAATCTCAGTACTCCCATCTCACTGAATTAGGTAACTACTGGGAAATTCAGTAGGAAGAAGAAAAAGCTATCTAGTGTTGAAGTACCTTAAATTAATTATTAAGTCAATGTAAGTCTAACAATGAGATGTTTTCTTTTCAAAACAAAACAACCATTCATCATTGATTTGACAACCTACTAAATTACACTCAACACTTAAATCAAAAGAAAGTTAACCTAAACAGCAAACGAAATATTTGAAAACTATGTCCGATAATCATTTTCATTAAATATACATCAATAAGCCTCAACATACACAAGGGAGAAAGCAAAATTCTCCAGTGCCATACGGAGAACGCCAAGCCAATCACACTTGATGGACAAACTCTGATAGATGTAGAAATATCCACGTACCTGAGAGACATCAATGATGAACAAGGAGGATCTGATACAGACGTAAAGGCAAGTAAAGGTGCAAGTAAAATAATCAGCATTCACTGCCCGGATACCATCAGTAACAGTCTTCTATGTGAGAGGACAAAACAGCTTCCAACCGATGAGGAAATTAAGAAAGGACGTTGGAAGTTGATCAGGCATACAGTAAAGAAATTAACAAATTGCATCACGAGGCAAGGTCTAACGTGGAATCCTGAAAGGAATTGGAAAAGTGTGAGGTCGAAGAACGCATTACGCCGGGAAATGGAAGCAGATATGAAACGGATGAATAACAACTGAAAAGGATTGCCCAGAACAGGGTAGGTTGGAGAATGCTGGTGGATGGCCTAAGCTCCTCAACGAAGGATAACAGACGTAAGTAATACATAAAGCATTTTGAAGCAATAAAAAAACCATTAGGTAGTCTGCTTTCTCTTCTTATGAAAAGCATAAATTCCATAAATACGCTTATAGTTGAGTGTTGTGTGAGAATTTCCACGTTTTAACACGTTTTTATCTTGGTTCATTTTCTTTTTAAAACAAGTGTCTCAGTTAGTTAATTCAATTATAGGTAATGTGAATTTCGAAGGTGTTAATTGTTCTCTAAACTATGTATGGTTTAGTCATAGAGCTTTCATTGACTTTATCATAAATAATCATGTCGATTAGAATCGAGTTATTAAAATTTCTTCACATATAACTATAACCTTTTTTTGTTGATCAGGAGTTTAGTTGACAATTGTTCATTGATTTGTCGACTTCGTATGTATTCAGTGTTGCGAATAAATAATTCATTCTCATGGGTAGCTGTAACGGTCATAACACGTCACTGTATTTTGTCGATCGGTTGGCCTTCCATATCGAGGCAATATGCAAGCATGGTAAGCAATACGCACAGTATACACATATGCCAATTAGAGACTGACCAGTTGCAGTCCTAAACACATCGATGGGAAGATCCAAACAAACAATACTAAGTGAATTCAAACTTCACCCCATCGCACAAGCAAGTGCCTGAGAGAACTCAGTGGCCGAGTGGAACGGTGTAACGGTCATAACTCGTCATTGTATTTTGTCGATCGGTAAGCATTCCATTAACTCAATTTAACAATTATAAATTTCAAACAAAGATAAACGCTAGCAGTGGAATCAAGACGCGCGTTTCGTCCTAATTGTGACTCGTCAGCTGTATGCACATGCATCACAGAGTTGATGTTCACTTCGGGACTCAAACCCTGTTTCGGTAGCTTCAATTGCTATCACATTATCCACTTAGCTTCTGAGTCCTGATAGCCACTTGCTTGTGCAATGGGATGAAGTTTAAATTCCCATGTTTGCTTGTTTGCTTGCATCTTTGCATTGTTGTTGAGAACTGAAATCTGTCAGTCTCTATTGGGAAATGTGCATCTTATGTGATTTGCTTAGATATTGTCATTAGGTCATTAGCATATTTTAAGCAAAGGTGGATAGTGTTTAAATCCAATGACACTGGGGTTCCAGTCCCGAAGTCATCACTAAACTTGGAAACCAGATATATACAGCTAATGATTCTTAGACAGTACGAAACGCGTGTCCTAGACTCCATTGCTAATCACCATCCATCTCAACGTATAGTTTCTACATTTGTTTGAGATAATTTTTAAAAAAATGATGTATGTCATAGTTCAAGTGGCAATAGTGTTCAAGCGTTCCGTTTAGTTGAAATATATAGAATAACCGAAACAAAATCGTTCTAAACAAATTATTATTCAAAGTCGATCAGTGATGTTGTCTAAGAAATTCAACTATATCTCTAAACTGACTATACTAATATTAGGTGTATATTTTTCTTACGGAGAAAATGTCAGTCAACATAATCCAGTTAGAATATTCATAAAATTTCAAAGTATTTTCTACTTTCAGTTTGTTATGATGTGTACTGCACTATACGGATTTACTGATTTCTGTGAATCTTTCAAGTCTAAAATAGAATGAAACATTCATCTCTGGTTTTACTGTTAGCCATTATCCAAATTTAATATACACTATTTTAGTTTGAAAGAAAGACAACGTATATATCAGTTGTTTATTAGCTCTTCTGAAGAATAAGGCTGACAAAAGGACTGGTTATCATCCCTAACAAAAAACCATTCAACTACGGGTCAGGATAAACTTCACTCTTGTTCGCAATTTTGACCTGACAATTTACCAAAATGAAGCGGAAATTATTATTTACACCAACATAATCTATGATGGAGAGCGTGTTTCGTTCTCTGTCGTTTTAACTGGCTTATATCAAAAATGTAAAGTTTTCTACGACAAAAATATCACTCAATCATGCTACGGACGTGTCAAGTATAGTGCAATCACTGAAAGTTGGTTATTATTATTATTAGCTTTATTCGAAATAATACTTTTGGTATACTATAGAATTCTCAGCACAAAGTACTCCAACAAGTTTCCGTTTCTTACTTCTTCGTCCTTCCTGACGATAAATATTGAGTGGTCACCAGTTAGAAGTTAGCAGCCCAGTCAATCGACATCAGGATAATGTACATTCTTCTCGCTGCATGTTGCCAGCAACCACGATATATCTGATTAGGCCTTCTGTAGCCTTTACAGCGAAAGGTCTTACACTTCTCAGAAACGCACATGAATAGGTTGTGCGATTAATAGGCATAATGATGTATTAAACAAACAAAATTAGATAACTTGTTGAAATATCTAGATGACAGGAACAGGCAGCCCAGATGTTTAAACAGGCCGCCAATAGCTACTGAGCCATTTTTTATGAGTAGCTTGAACTGTGATCTTATATTTTGTTGCTTAAATTCTCTATATTGTTTCAAATACTGCTTCCGATTCTCTATATCAACACCAATCTAATGTCAGTCGACTAATCAAACTGAACCATATTGAATGACGTTATTCTTGATTCTTTCTTAATCCAGAGTTCTGTTTTCTTATTAGTTGGTTACCATTCGTGCTAGATTTTTTTTCGTGGTTGTAGAGGTGTGTGTGCGTTTCTTACAACCCTCATTCCGGCATTTTGGAAGGATACTTATAAAGGTACCTGAAAAATGAGATTGAAATGAATCTCTTTAGCATATGATTGTGTGGTAGTAGCACAAAATGACATTCATAAATGAACTAACTCGAGTGGTTCTCGATGCATTAGCTTCGTACATGTTTTTTGTCATTGACAGAAATCTATGAGGTATAGTGAGAGATCTCTTTCTTTTATGATTGACCTTTCCTGATTCCCTCCTTTCTTCATGCCAATAAACTGCATCGCTCCAATTGCTGATTGTCTTGGAGAAACATTTTACTGCCGTCACACTCTAGTATCGTCGACTTTAATCCACTGCTCTTAGTCTTAGCTCATCAATTGATTTATTTCTTATGACAGAACAATAAAACACCAAATATTTTAGCTTAAATAACTAGATTTCGTTATCTTCTTTATGTAAGCCTGATCATCATTGAATTGTTCTTGATGATAATGAATATATCTCCATTATAATCACGATTAAATAGGATCTGTGTTTATGCACTTCTCCCTTTCGATTTTATTTTACAAGATTCTCAATTAAATTTGTATAGTAATATGATAAGAAAAGAATGGAACTTATCTACATTGAATACTAGTTATCTACCAATTGACGCTTATTATTCTGTTAAATCATGTTATATCGCTCCAAAAGCTTCCATATTGATAGATAAAGTGAATCAAATGAGTAAGATTCAATTATCATTTTTGTTTGTTCTTGAAATTTGTATGGGTTTAACAATTACATTGAGTAGTATCAACACACGTACACACCCATTGGGTTTTTCAATAAATACTCGGATAACAATCTTATTATATTAATCATTGTTATTATAATGGATGACTTTATTCAATATAACATTTTGGGGACAATATAGACTTCTCTGTACGTAGCACTTCAACAAGTTTCTTTCCATTATTTCTGTTCTGATTTGACGATATAAACACTGAGTGATATCCAGTTGGATGTTAGCAGTTCAATAGTCAACATCGGAATAATGTTCATTCTTGTCAATACACATTGCCAGCCAACGCAATACCTTTTTCGTACACTTCTCATAAGCGTCACTTATTTAGATATATCTAAATGGAAGGAACAGGTAGCCCAGTTATATTCAAGCAGGCCGACTAAAATCATTTTCACTGTATTCTCGAGCAATTGAAGTATTTCGATAAGGATAGAATATTCAATGTCATATTTTGGAGAACAGAACTTTTCTTTGTTGTTCAGATGCATATTTATCAAGCCGATCAATGCTGATTGGCAGAAATAATTCAGATAGTTAAAACATTATTAATTAGAAGTTATTCGGTGTTCCTTCAAATTATATTCTGCCTTTTGGAATGAAATATTGTAAGAGAGAATTTTGGGCTGTTTATTATGTTAACTCTGTTCCATATATTTTCCCTAGTCCCCTTAAACCTAATCCATTTCGCAAAAATATGATGCTCATTTACTTCATTTAGTTTCTTCGACAATTTTGAATTAATTTCCGTTAGACTTCAATAAATGGACTAGATATCTGATCATATCATGAATATTTCCAAGTCCTAGCAATATAAATGGCGTCACTCGTTAAATAAGGCAGCAATACTCCCATATAACACTCGCCAACTCTCGTATGTCTCTGCATTAAGTGTGTACGTTCACACTGAGACTTTAATATAGGACGTAAAAAAATTGCAAACGCTTGTTAAGAATTTCTTCAAACCTCTTTGAACAAGTCAATGAATATGTGAACTCAATAGCTTAGTGGATAACGTGTTCCCGATTGAAACGTCAACTACTTTGTTTCAATCTAAACGTGGACGTTGACATGCACTGGAATCCTTGCACATCGATCGGATTAGTCTCCAAATCGCCCCCAAATGCCCTGGTACGGCCGAGAGTGGGGAGAGTCCGCTCTCGCTCTCGAAATGCTTTCACATGGCTGCGCAAATATACAGCCTCTTCCAGGGAAGTCCTACTCACTGGCTTCTCGTGGCGGGGGTGTTGTTCACATAAGTGAGAGGACGAAAAGCGAATGTCCGGCGCTTTAACTGGGTTGGTGGATGTGGAGGATCCACCTAGGGGAGTTAGAAAACCCTGATTCCAAAGCAATGACACACATGGACTCCAGTATCCTGAGGGATGGTGTATGAATCAATCGTTGGTCACCGGTTATTTATGGGACTGCATCTCCTTAAGATACTCCACTGCCTTGTGGACTAGACCTTTAGGTCAAAGGCTCGGGGTGTGGTCCCCTTCAGAAAACTACCTGGTTTAGTTTGGGCACCTGGATAGTATCACAGCCCTCACAGATTTGTGCGGCGCATATATATCTGATGCTTCCTTGTACCAATATTTATGTGTTTAAATAAAAACAAAAAATAATAAGTCCCCAAATCAGATGAAATTTACTTCTTGGATTGTAACTTCATCAATACAGTGATAACTTTGATTTTTCAATGTTTAAATAAATAGTGATATTTCTATTAAATTTTCCAGATCATTCTATCATCCACAAAACTTATTGCTCTATCCAGTAGAATTATATAATCCATCAAAACAATTATATACTACTCATTATTGTCATTCATCCATTTCAATTTTACCATCTAATAAGAACTTATTCTTAATCATCAAACCGAAATTATTATTACAATCTATTCATGACTTTATACAACTTGATTTGTATATAACTTTTAAAAATCATAAATTCAATTTCGTGTACATCATTATACTACTTATAGTAGTGTGCTATTTTTGTAAACGTGGTATCATGTTTTGCGGTGACAGTGTATTATATGTAACAGGATGGATTTTCTGTATGATTCGATATGTGATGGTGCGTATTTTATTTCGTTTTTATAATTTATGGCGTACTTATATTAGTGATTGTTCACAAAAGAGATTCAGCAAGATAAATGCTACTAATAGCTCTACTACTACTACTATTACTAGTAGTAGTAGTAGTAGTAGCAGTAGTACTACTGTTGAAATATCACGACTGTCACCATCTATTGTTCAGAAAATTAGCCAACAGAACAGATCTAATATACATATATGAGTATATAGAGGACAAATAATTGGTCAGCTTGTGAATTGAATATTCCTGTATTGATCGATTACGATTTTGTGTAGGTCAAGTGGTTCGATGTTCCAATGATTTCCTTACATCATATCCCTTTTCACAAATATAGAATAACTTCATCCATGTATTGTGTTTGATTTCAGTTCATTCTTGTATCTCTTTTCGCTTTTGTATTTTCAGCTATTTTGTAAATAAAAATGTATTCTGTACAAAATGATACTTGTTTTTCATCGTATAACGATATATCGTAGCATTCAATATTCCACTGAGAATAAAGGTACTTATTGTAAGTAGTATGTATTTGTTAATCAGTCAATTATTTATATTGGATTGAATATAAATAATGGACTAGCACAATGTACTCAGATAGCTAAGAAATGTGTCGGGGTACAATAAACTTGACGAAGATTATATGAAGAAATTTACCTACGTATAATTTGATCATGTAATTGCATAGATTAGAATGATTTGTAGGTTGCTTTGATCTGTGATATATACTGCTAAACAATGATGCTTAGTTACGGTAGCAAATGAAATATCCTTTGAATTACTAATGGTTACAGTTAGATAAAATGCAAACGCATTAGATAGTAGCCTTTATGCACATCATGTATTTATCATTGTATCACTTTTGCCGTATCTCTAGTTGAATTGAACGAGAAATCAGGTAACAAATATTCACAGAAAAGCATTCGAAGCTTCAGTCATATCACAATTTATCAGGATCAGATTATTAAACAAGTTCAGTGAATATCTAAATGAATATTATTTCTTTAAAGGACGAGCTAGACTAATTCTTTTCAAATGTGAAACTTACATTGATAAAATTAAACATGACTGAATATGTTCTAATCATAATGATACTATTATGCATTCTACTAGAAACCACTACAATGTACATGATGATAAATAAGGACAAGGAAACTAAAGACAAGAGATTTATTTAAAATTATACCAACTAACGTAGATGATCATTGGATGCTGAAATACACCACATAGTTTAATATTTGTACATCATAATTTTGCTTCTTATTGTGAATTAATTTTTTACCTTATACAGTTTCTTCCGTCAACCTTCAAAGTACATTTCAATAGAAGTGTATGTTATTAAACGGGTTATTTAATGGGATCAATCTTATTTGTATTATTGTTTTTATTGAAACAGTAGTAAAGGCTTTTAAAGAAATGCATAAGAAGATTGATTATTCACTGAATTACATAAATCAATGAATAGGTAGCAATATTTTGTGATCTATTAGGTTTAGGCACACAAACGACGGACTTTTGTCATCCTATAGTTCAGAGGCAAACTATATAGTCCTTCGTTGAAATGAAGACATGAATCGATGATTAAAGAGACTTTCCATGTAACGCAACGTACGATCTACACCCGACATTAAAATCATTTATATTTAATCTCAAATAATCACTTATTACGTCGATCTTATTCGCTAATTCGAATGACGGATCTTTAGATAGCCGCTGCTGTTCTAGCAGCAAAAATTTTAAAAAATTGACAATTCTTGAAACCTTTAGCCACTGTGTTATGACACATACTGTGACTAAAACTATGCAGCCATTCATACGTATCGTCGTGTGAAGTTCACATAACTGCCAGTAATAAAGTAAGAATTTATCATATTTAGATTGTTCATGCTTATTGAGAGTGAAATCATACTCAGTAAAAAGAAAGAATTCAAAGCGGCGACTTTCCTATTTAGAAGATCACTGCAACATTTCATAATAGAAATGTGATTGTTGGTCTTTATTGTTTAACCGTCAACATGATAATTTACAATCAAAATCACGAATGAATATGATACTGTTTAAAGTCTACATACTAAGAGGTTTGCTCATATACCTGGAGCTGCCGTTGAAAACATTTTGGTGAAACATTAGTTGTTTGTATGATAGTAATCCATTGGGTAATGTTTCACACACATTTCAAGATAATATCAAACTAGTTCGTACAAATATATACATATATATGTCATATCCCGATGAGTAGAATTAATGAGTTTCGTGCCTTGACTCAGTATAAGCCACTTCTGCAGAGTATAAATAATCAAATTAAATTATCGCAAGTTTAAATAGTTCTAAGAAACAATTCTATCCACCATTTGTCCTGCCCCATAATGCTTGTGGCTTGAGATATGATAAATTAATCCGCACAGGATGCCCATGTGTCAATAAGAGACTGATCAACTGCAATCGTAATCATGAAAGAGAAGTTTCAAACGAATAACACAAACTGAATTAAAACTCCACTCAACAGGCAAGTGACCGCCTAGATTCACTAGCTTGGTGGATAACGCTATGGCGTTTGAAGCGTGTTTTAGTGTGAAAATCAACATTAGGATCCAGATACATCCAGACGAAAAGTTTGAAGTAGAATGAAACGTGAGTCGTGGATTTCAATGGTAGCCATTATCCATCTCTACACACGTGGTTGTTTACAACTGATGAGAAACCACGACATATAATGAATTCATATTATTCTTCCTCAAAAGCTTACCTGGCTTTATTCAAATTCATAAAAAGTAGCAATAGCATTTAATTTGTAATTACTGTCTATTAATAATCTTGAACACGAGAAATTTTCTTTACAATTAAGTTTGTTTAATGAATTGAGTTATTCATGCTCTTACTCTATCAAACTATTTTTTTATTGGATTAATTTCCAGTTTTATATCGACGATCATCTAATGAATGATAGAAACATACATAGATAGTCAACAGGGTTCTATACTTGCAGGCAAATCACATCTATGCAATTTAATGATAAATGACAAGCTTCTACACCAAATGATAAAGTAAATGAGCAAACAGATTGTGAGAAACTATCAGATTAAGATTTCAGGAGGGTCGAAAATTCGCAACGATTGATTTGAACAGTTCATATGGTGATTCTTACCACACACCTGATCTAAATAAGCTAAATGTAGTATGAATAACGTGGACGAAGGTGACTTATCGTCTAAACAGGTCGACATGAAATCAGAAAGAGTTTTCTGAAATATACGGACAAATCAACACATCGTTGTGATGAATAACGAATTAAAGACTGATGATTAATAGATCGAATTCCTTGGCTAACAGCTTAGGAAAGTAGAATTCACCTAAATGCAAGTCTAAATATCATTGAACAAAAGACGTGCGTGCACACTGCTGAGAAGTACCAGAGTAAAATGAAACGGCCGTCCAGTGCTACCAGGTTTCGCTTGATGGTATAGCTTCAATCGACTAATCATCTAAAAGTTATTGTCAAATCCGGAAAACTGAAGTGAATCCAATGAGCAACGATGTTGAAAATTATTTGAAATTGCTCGGAAATTTAAATGCGACAGTCTGAATAGACTAGGCAGGCAATTATTAACACGCAGTAAAATTTAATTCTACATGAATCGACGAAGTTTTTTGATGATCAATCAAGTGATCTGGCATTATCATAGCCCATTTGTCGAAGAATGTCAGTGCGTCGTCTAGAGAAATATAGAGTTCTGAACAGTTCACATCAAAAACAAAGTTGCTTAAAGAAATCAACGAGAATCCATTCAATGAATTTCGAGAAATGACAATGTTAAATATCAACTCTATTCAAATGTCACATGGTTACTGAAACGCTCTCAAATATTCAGTAATCTATCTATGTTTGATAGCAAATACGTTAGACCATAGGATATGGTGGATGTGCTAGTTTCTAGCGCTGTATCAAGCTCACATGTATCGTTTTCGCCTCTACACAGATCATTTCGTTCATTTTCTTGAGTCACATTTGGAACTTGTCTATTATTCTCGTGATAACGCTTTGACTGTCTTTTATGAGACTATGAGTGTACATAGCCTACATAATTCGTTATATCTTTAGTTTATTTTTACCCGGTTAAAAATTTTCACTTACGCTGAACGTAATCTACATATGTCGGGTAATGTAAGCAAACACTTGAGAGTTTTAATCATAATGATTAACTGAGTTCCAGCATCGATTTACCGAATCATAAAAAGCTTGAAATGAATCATCATGCAAACAACAAATTATTGGTTATTGCCACCCATAGTTATAACGCACCTATTAAGAGTGAATAGTTAAAACTCGTTAGATGTGACACAAGTAAATGTTATGGCTTTGCACTTTTCCTGCTTACTGAAAAGTTTATACACTGAAGTTTCTTCGCTTTCTCTATTTTATAGGTGATTGGTGCTTTCAGTAAGCGACTATCGAATGTGTGTCACACGGTTAGGGTCACAGTGCTCGAAAACGTCCTTCATAGCTGCAACTGAATAATTGAATAATTCTACACAGAGTCCTTAAATACGACGGAATTCCCTAGGGAATTGTTATTAATTTTATACACACAGCTTACATCACAACGTTCCCATGTACATTTATTTGATATATCTCAATTTTCTTACTTGAAGTTTACTGGATATTTGAATACTATCTCACATGTGAATGTTATTTTATGAGCATCCTTGCACGTTTATCTACATTTCCACCATAGTTCTTTGATCGGAAAAAGCGATATATTTGTTGAGACGTCGTTAGATTTTCGAGTCAAGTTGATCTCATTCAACTAAATTAAGAGTAATTTCATAGTTGAAATCATGAGTCAATTGAAGCTAGACCATCATGGAAAACCTGGAAGCACTGGATGGCCGTTTCGTCCCATTATGAGACTCCCCAGCAGTGCGCATCCACTATCATACAATAACAAGTAAAGTTCAATCAAGTCTGTTGTAGAGATATCAACTCACGGAGGACAATTGGCGAAAGGCTGCTCAACTTCGTCGATCAGTTGAAGTTAGACATTAACACCGCTCAATGCCGGCTCAGCGGTCTATCGGTTAAGTGCTCCGGCAAGAAGCTGGTAGGTCCTGGTTTCGAAACTCGCGGGTGCGGGATTGTGGATGCGACTGCTAAGAAGTAGAATAATAGGACGAATCGGCCGTCCACAGCTTCCAGGTTTTCCATGGTGGTCTAGGTTCAATTGACACTTGATTTCAACTATGAGAATACTGCAGTATACACAAAATTCACTTCTGATTAAAGTATGAGTGTTGTTATGGCTGATATATCTGGTCAGATGTTGAGTACACGTCATCTTCATCAACAGCTAGATAACTGATAAATATAGATTTGTTGCAACTGTTCGAATGTGAATAAGATTTAATTACTTCCTTTCTCCATATCGGTATTTAGCAGAAAATCTCACTTGACACTCGTCATCTTGTAGTTTAAATAATAATAATATATATTCTGAAAATAATATTCACAGAATTCACACCAGTTTACAGACATGATCAGATTGTTATAAAAATCAACATTCAATGTAGAGAGCAAACATGAAATATAAGAAAGTTCTATGTTTGCTGGTTTACCAATTGATAAATAGTTTATATATGGCAGGCCAATGCAACACCAGGGAACTTGTCATTTTTTCTTAAGTGGATAGCCTGATGTTCTGTAAAGTTATTTCTAGTGCCAAAGCGAGTTATTGATAATTATCTACAACTAGAGAAAGTAAGATTAAAGCAAAGAGCACGGAACAACAAAACAATGATAGCAAGTAAGAGGTTAAACACTTAAAGTTCCGATAATCTCACTTGTGGAGTAAGATACACTTGCAAGCGCTAGAGCATTTAATGCGATTTCAGAGGAGCAAAAGGCATTAATTGAGCGAACAAACAATGGGAGAGAGTTTAACATACCGATAGTTTGAGGTAAATTATTCCAGAGCCTAGATAACTTACAGGCAAAGTAATTCATATAGAGAGAAGATCTAGAATATGTTTGTTTCGCTAAAGACAAGGAGTTACGAATGTCGTAATGTGAGGCTTTAGCGTATTGAATCGACTGGCTGGATGTGAAGGAGAGTTTGTTAAGTATTTTGAAAAAGAAGATAAGGTTAAGTTTGAGTCTCCTCTTCCATAAAGAGTCAAGCCCTAGTTTACTACACCTCGAATTATATGTCAAGACACTATCAGTTCCAAGAGTACGAAATGTAAATCGTCTCTGTACTGATTCCAGTCTTAACTTATCCTTTATGCGCGTGCTACTAAGGAGAAACGCGCAGTATTCGAGGAGTGGTCGAACACAGACTTTGTACATTAGAATACGGGATTTGCTGTTATGAAGGTTTCGAGTTATGTAACCTATAAGGCGTGGAGACTTAGACGTTTGTTTCATTATCTGTTCAGTAAACGACAAGTCATCGGAGTACCTAAGTCCTAGATCTTCTACTGAGTGTAACCTAGATAACATTTCACCATTTATGGTAAGATCGAGGTTGAGTGATGTTTCACCAAAGCATAACCAACCACATTTAGCTGTATTAAGCTCTATTTGCCATTTCGAGCACCACTGTGCTACATTGTTAAGCTCCATGCAGATACAATTTTGAATATTGCTCAGCTCATGTGGAGAAAATGAGTACACCACCTTAAGATAGTCTGCAAACAAAAGGTACTTACCCACACTAAAACACTCACAAATATAATCAAAGAAAACTAAAAAAAGCAAAGGACCTAATACACTACCCTGAATTACCCCACTTCTAACAGGGACTGCATTCGGCAATGAAGAGTTGATTTTAACTATTTGATGTCGATTGCTGAGGAAGGAATCAAACCAGGCTAGTCACGGGTTTTGGACCCCATAAGATGCACGTTTACCTATGAGAAGTTGGTGGTTGACCATGTCGAAGGCCTTAGAAATGTCCAGGTATAGCACTAGTACTAGATATCCTTGGCTACGAAGAGAATAGACTGAATTAAAGAAGTCAAAATGACATGTCCTACAGGATCGATTTTTAAGAAATCCATGTTGCGAATCATCAATAAATTGTTCAGTCAATAAATAGTTGGATAGTTCGTCACTAATAATTTTTCCATAATCCTAGAGATAAGTGGAGTAATATTTATCGGCCGATAGTTGTTCATGTCAGTCTAATCTCCGGATTTGTAACGTGATATGATGTACGCGGTTTTAAAACGGTCAGGATAACAGCCTGATTCCATAGAGAGAGTAAACAGCTTAAGGAGAAGAAGTGGAATATGATGGATTCTTTGCCATTTGCAAAATTACCACTGAATATGTCTGCTATACTTTTTGGATCATATATAAATCTATTATTATACAGGATGCATGGTATATCAACCTTTTGAGTTGATTTAGCACGTTTATTGTAAAGGTGGATTAGGTTTTGCACTTTTGAGCTAGTACTTAGTGCTAATAGCTCTTCATTAATGGCTGTTAACCTGCATTTCTCTTTTATTTGGTTAAAAAGTCTTGTTATTTGTGTGACTGCCGTGAAGTCGTTAGATTTAAAATAACGTTTCTTTAGGCGTCTTAGTTTATTACGATATTTAGCTGGTATATATAATTCGTAATGTTTACTAATCCTGTAAGTCTTAATTGGTGCACAGGAGTCTAGACTACAGTTAACAATCAAATAGAATATGTTGATGGCATCTGTCAGACTATTACATGAGAAGAATTCATCCCAGTCTGACAGTTTGATCAGTGAGCGCAAGAGGTCCCAGTCTGCATGCTTAAGTCTCTATAATTGCAGGTTCTTTGAATTGGTCGGTTGTAGGAGGGACAGATGGGGAGAGCACAAGCTACTATCCTATGATCACTGCTTTCAAACTCGTTGTATACTTGTACAGATAGGGGAATGATATCTCTACTAAATATTAGATCAAGTGTATTATCACCCCTTGTTGGGTACGAACCCACTGTGACCAGCAGTACAGATTAAGGATTGATAAAAATTCATCATTGCTAGACTGACAACTACCGGTACTCCAGTTAATCCCAGGATAATTGAAATCGCCAGTGATAATCTTAGCACTGAAGTTTAGAGTAGATGCGTGTATAAATGCATTGATAATACAATCATTCAAATTATCAGTACTATCAGGAGCTCTATATATACAACCTAGGAGTAGACTATGGTTTAGGGTATTGATTGATATCCAGATCGATTCTGGTAAACTATTCAAGATACTATCTTCAACTTTGTTAGTTGTTAAGGTATCCAAGCAAATATAAGACAACCGCCTCCTCGCTTAGTTTCTCTGTCACAGCGATAGAGTCGATAGTTTTGGATATTTAATTCGGAATCGGCCACTGCTGGATAACACGTTTCAGTGATAAGTATAAAAGAAGGCTTGG